>JADILG010000330.1:0-24134 GCA_017591655.1 Thielaviopsis populi
ATCCTCTTCCTCCCTAACCCGCCTGATTCAGCACCTCTGATTCCAGTTCGTCTTCTCCTGACACCACAACGCCCCCCCCTCAAACTTGTCTAGTTGGGCTCGCATAAAAAGGGTGGCGCTGGACAGGGCGGGTGTGGGACGTGCCGCAAAGGCTTCTTATTTGTTTTCTGACAAGTGAGAACAGAAGACGAACAAAAAAAAAAGGCTGTTTAGTAGCAAAGCAACAACAATGCCTTGTCGAAAAGGACGCGAAGGATGTAAAAAGTTTCAAGTTTTTCGCGCTCTTCGTTTAGACTCTCTCCACTTGTTGTTGTTGTTTTTTTTCTTTCTTTCTTGAAGTGGCGGCCAAGGATTCACAATTTGGCTTGGCGAGCTAGTCCACGACAAAGATAGTGACAGTATGCAGCAGCCAGGCGAGGTTGGAAGGGCTGGTTGAAGACAAGGAACAAGAAGCGCAAGCACAGACACAAGCACGAGCATGAGCACGAGCAGCAAAGACAAGACGAGACGAGGCGAGGCAATGGTGGGCAGGACTTGGGACTTGGAACTTGGGAGGCCCACCAGGATCAAGACCCAGCCAGCCAGACAGAGAGGCCAGAATGCAGGCTAGAGAGAGCCAGAAACCAACCAAGATCCAGCGCAAGAAGTGTGTCGGAGACAGTATTTCCATCTAGAGCTCGGACGTTGCGCTGTCTCTGGGCTATGCTATATCAGAACAGCGGTTCTGGTGTGGCCAGGCATGACCCGGGGCTATACTAGAGCAGACAGCCGGCATTACAGGCACTGAATCAACATGACAGGCAAGGAGAAAAGAAGAAGGAAAAAAAAAGTCAGCAATGACCATTAAGAGGACGAGATAACAGATTCACAGACAGAGTGCGGCTCATTTGTTATCAAGGCTTGACCTGAGGCGATCTGGGCGTTTGACGATAGTAGAAGAGAGAAGGAGGACGAGGGTTCGGACTTTGGCTGGGTCGGCCGTATGTAGTAAGGCGGGGAGATAGGGAGAACCAGCAGGAGGAGGAGGAGGAGGAGGAGGAGCAGAGAGAAAAGAAGCGAGGATGGATGAAGAAGAGAAAAAAAAATCTTCACGAACAAACGAGGAGGGAAAAAAAAGAGAGAAAAAAAGAAAAAAAAAGAGAAAAAAAAAGAGAAAATTCAACTGTCAAAATTTGCACTTCCTTCCGTTTTCCAGCATGTCGCTCCTTCCTAGAACTGACCATGCCCCGCATCTTGTAGGGCTTTGCTTTGCAGACTGGCATCG
The DNA here is from genome assembly GCA_017591655.1 of Thielaviopsis populi. Taxonomy (NCBI): domain Eukaryota; kingdom Fungi; phylum Ascomycota; class Sordariomycetes; order Microascales; family Ceratocystidaceae; genus Thielaviopsis; species Thielaviopsis populi. Next base: position 1,265 of record JADILG010000330.1, read on the forward strand.
TGACTTGTGACGTGTGACTTGTATCTTTGTATCTTTGTACCTTTGTACCTTTTGTCGTGATCTTTTTTTTTTCCCCCTCTTCTTATCGCCTGGACTTTTTGTCTTTTTGACTGCCCACCATCAAGCGTCATCGCCGACGTCATCGCAGCCCACAGCCCACAGTCCACAGTCCACAGCCCACAGCCCACAGCCCACAGTCTCGCTCGCTCACTCGCTCTCTTCGCTGCCCCAACCCTCTCGACCGCCTTTGCTCCGTCTCTCGACCCAAGTCTCTCCTCCTCCTCCTCCTCCTCCCAGACCATGGCCTGGTCCTCGCTTCGTTCTGTGGGGATCGTATCTTGGAAAGTGGCCCCCCTCACTCTATTTTGATATATCCAGGATTTTCTTTTTTTTTTTGTTGTTTTCGTCGTCGTTGTCGACGTCGTCTTTTTCCTGTGCTGGCCTTGTGTATTTACTTGGTCTCTGCCTCTGCCTCTGTCTCTACCTCTGCCTCTTCATTGATCTCTCTCTCTCTCTCTTATATATACCAGCTTCCCATATCGCTCGTCCCTTTTCTCCTCCCACTTCTGTTGTGGCTCTGCTCCGACATTCCTGGTTTTGTGCCGCGCTCCAAGATATACATGCATGCGGCCACACCCACACAAACATCCTCGGCCTGCCCTGCCCTGTCCTGTCCTGTCATTTTGTTTGAGCACGATTTGTGCTTCCCTTTTGTTCTTTTTCTCTTCCCTGTCTTGTCTTTTTTGCCGTTTTTGTCGGTTCTTGGCGCCTGTTTTACCTTGGGGGTGCTGGTCGTGGTACTACTACATGCTATCGACGACGACCGTTTTCTGAAGCAACTTGCTCAACTTGCTCACCTCATAGCGACAATTTTGGATATTTAAATACAGCCGGAGTGTGAAGACTTGCTGTATTTTTTTTGTTTTTGTTTCTATATATTCCTGGCGTCGTTTGTCTTTTTCTTTCCCCCCTTTTTTCTTCTTTTTTTCTTCTTTTTTTTTCCCTTTTATTTTCTTCATTTTCTTCATCATCCCCCCCCCCCTCCTCCTATACATGCCGCTTCAACCTCTCCTCCCCCTCCTCCTCTTCTGACTCGCCTCTCCCGCTTCTTCTCCTCCCGCCGTCCCGCCTGCCATGACCGACTTCACTGCAATTCTTCCCATCTCGCACAAGCACCGGCGCGACAATGGCTTTCGTACGAACCTCTCTCAGCCGTCCCCACACGCCGTTGTTGCCATGGAAGCAATCGATTTTCCCTTGCCCAAGGTCGTCGATGTGCGCATTCCCTATGCGCCTTCTGTTGGCTTTTCTACTCGCACAAGCCTTTTGCCGCGTCTGATGCGCTTTGCCATGAGTAAGTTTCTGTTTCTCTCTCTCCCCTCTCCCCTCTTCTAACCCGCGCCGCAGCCTTCCTCGTTTTTCTCCACTCCAACGTCAACCTCCCGCCGTCTACCCCCATTTCCGGTGATGACGACGATGACGACGACGACCTTCTCCTCCCTCCGAGTCCCACCACCTACTCGTCCGCTTCCAGCTCCGCATCCTCCGTGTGCGACCTCTCTTCCAACACCTCCTCTGTCGACACCACCTCCCCCGCCGTCGTCGTCGGCCCCGTAGACGACAAGGAAAGCACTCAAGATGTCGTGCGCCTTATCACCGACTCCATCAGCCAGCAACACCACGCCGCTGCCTTGTACATGATGATGCACCCCGGCAGCATTGCGTGTCTGATCGTCCTCTTCATCTTTATGCTCAACATGCCCATTGCCGACTTCTACGCCCACTACATGCCCAACATTGCCGTCGGCCGCCTCCTCTTCGCCTCCGTCGCCTCGCTGACCCTGTACATCACGGCCACCGAACTCGTCTGCTCGGCCTACGAAATGCACGCCGTCGCCTACCGCAACAGCCCCGATCTCCTGCCGCCCACCACCGACCGCTTTGCCAAGCAGGACATCCTGGTCGCCGTGCGCCGCGGCCCCGAAATCATCGCCTCGGCCATTGTCCGCGTGCACCCCAGCGCCAGCGCCAGCGCCAGCCGCCGCCGCCGCAAGTCTCCGCCCGGCTCGGCCGTCATCCGCGCCTGGACGACGGCCAAGGACGCGCGCAACTGCGGCTTTGGCTACATGGTGCTGCGCGCCGCCGTCAAGGAGGCCCGCGTGTACTGCGGCAAGGACGTGCGCATCTCCTTTTCCAAGTACCATGCCAACAGCAAGAGCATGTCGTTTGGCCTCTTCAAACACTTCATGGTGCAGCGCGAGAAGCTGGCGTCGCGCGTGCTGCGCGACGTGCTGGCTGCATTCGAGACGCCGCGCAAGAAGAGGTGAGGCTGGCGAGAAGAAGAAGAAGAAGAAGAAGAAGAAGAAGAAGGAAGAGAAACAGAAGGTACAAGACTTGACTGTTGTTTTCTGTGTTTGTGTTGCCGTCTTAGACATGGCCTTGAATACATGTATTTTTCTTTTCAGGGAAGAGAGACCACTGCAAACCCAAAAGGAAAAGCTAAAAAAAAAAAAAAAAAAAAAAAAATTCAAAAAAAAAACATGAAAAAAACAAAAGGAAAAAAAAAAAAAAAAAAAAAAGAAAAAGAAATTCATTATGAGCTTCTGTATGATGTCCATGTCTGTAAAGCAACAAGCAAAATGCAGAAAAAATGCAAGAAAAAGAAAAAAAGTAGAAAAAAAAAGAAAAAGAAAAAAAAGAAACGCCCAAGTAGACTCGGCCACAAAGCGCTAGAAATAGATCAACATCATAATATCGCACCAAACAACAGCTAGGAAAAGAAAATAGACTAAGACAACAACACACGACAAATGATACCCCAAAAAGAGCATGCATGCATGTAGCCAGCCAAGACTCAAGACTCCTGGCTAGCCTAGCCCCCTAGTCCTCCCCGCTGTCGTCACGTGCAACAACGGCGCGGCGCGCACGGGACGAGAGCGCCTTGTGCGTGTAGGTCTCGGGGTCGAAGCCGTAGACGGGCGTGCCCTGGTGATGTAGGGCGTGTAAGATCTGAAGAGCGAGAGAGCAAGCACGAAAGAGGCAGTTAGCAAGACACATGCAGGGGGAAGAAGACAAAGGGGAGAGAAGAGAGTAAGGGAGAGTAGAGTGCGAGTGAGTGAAGTGGCACAAGCAGGAAGAAAAGAACGGCTGGCTGGAACAGGCGGGACAAGAGAAACAAAGGGAAAAGGAATACGCACATCGTGGACAGTGACGGTGCTGCGGTTGGCGTATTCGCAGCGGATGATGGCTTCGCGCAGGATCTAGACGTGTAGAGAAGGCGGTTAGCTTTGGGGGGGGGGGAAGAAGAGGAAGAAGAGGAAGAAGAAGAAGAAAAGGCTGTTCACCAAGTTGTGGCATGGGTACATTTTCCAGACGAGTTCTCAAGGCCGACCGGATGGTGGCGTATATGTTTCCACTGATTCTCTTGACGCCACCCCGACGGGCTAGACGGCTGGTGCAAGGGGCAAGCAAAGGTTAGGTTAGCCTTGGTTTCTTTTTTTTTTCTGGTGTTTCTGTTGTAATAGACAAGTCGCAATGAAGAATACCATGGTGGATTAGATAGAACATACCGGATATCAGGCTTGGCTGCAGATATGCGGAAACGCAAGAGGGTTAGCAGGCCGTATGGGGTAAGGGAGTGCAGGAAGGGAGGGGAGTGCATATAACACACGACAGCATGACAGGAGGGGCCTGGAGGGGTCTGGAGGTGATGGACGTACTGACTCCCTGGATGCAGTCACGTAGGACTTTGCTGTACATGCAGATAGCATGTGCCGTGTCGGGTTAGCAAGGGGTGGTTGCGATCAAACAAACAAACAGCCAGCCAGCCAGCCAGACAAACAGCCAAACTTGAGGTAAAGGCCAGCCATCCACTGCATGGGCCAACAGCACAGCAGCACGCACGCCTTGAGCAGAAAAAAGAAAGAAAGAAAAGAAAAAAAAAACTCACCGATGACGCCGCCCCTTTCCCGCAGCCACAAACCCGCCCGCCGATTTCCCGCCCTCGGCCCAAAGCGCGCCCGCGCGGCCCCTCGCAGCCCCGCCTCCAGCACGACCTCCACCACCATGGCCGCGCATGGCGGACGCCGGTGCAGCCACAGGAGGCGACAGCGACGAACGAGGGTCGGGCACTGGCGATGGAGTTGACGAGGGCGAGTAGAACAGAGACGACAGCCGCTGGCCAGCCATGCCGCGGCCGACAGAGCCGGGACTCGAGTGCAGTCCCTTGGATGCGCGGTTGCCTGGGCCGCCGCGGGCGCCGGTGCGGATCAGAGTGTTCATGGACGGCGGGTGCGAGGAGAGGCGAGAGGCGAGGGCTGGGCTGAAGGGGAACAGCGCTGGATTTCTCGGTTGAAGATGCGCTGGCCGTTTTCTTTTCTTCTGTCCTTGGTCTGTGTCGATTCGCCCGTTTGGGCAATTGGATTGATACGCACGGCCAATCCAGCTGTTTAGTGCTCTGTTAGTTCACTGCCAGAGTGAGATGTGATGTATCGAAAAAGAAAAAAAAAAGAAAAAAGATGGAAAGATTGAGTTTACGGCAGACTGTGAAGCAAAGTTCTACGAATATCCAGCAGGTACAAGAAATGCCATGTCTATGTGTGGCGCATGTGTGGCGCAAAGGGCAAGTTGTGCGCCACAGCCTGTTTGTACCCGTTGCTTTTATTGTATGGTCTTGCACAAGTATGTGTGTGTGTATGCATGCATGTTGGTGTTCTTGACATCATACGACCGGTGCGCCTATCGCCACCAGTGCTACTACAACAGCCAGTCCCACGCTTCGTCCCCACACCGCCGCTCCCCCCCGGCCACTGCTCAAAGACGACGACGACGACGACGAGGACACGGTGCCGCAGCAGCCCCCGGTATACGTCACGTGGTTCATGGCCGCAGCGACCTTGAAGACAGCGCCCGAGTTGTGTTCGCCGCCAATGTTGTAAAAGTCGACATTGAGCACCTTGGGCACCATGCCCCACTGATGCCGGCAGTTCTCGGCCGTCTGGCCCAGGCTGCCGTTGCCCTGGTGGTTGTTGGTCTGGTTGAGCAGCGACACGGCAGGCGCCAGGATGCTGGCGCCAAAGAGAGAGTACTCGACGTTGAGATTGTGGTTGACCAGGTACAGGCGCTCCTTGGCCTCGCTCTCGGCCAGGTTGGGCGGCCGGTCAACGGTGCAGGGAAAGCTCTGGTCTTGGGGATCAAAGGGCGTCTCCCACATCTGTGAAAACTGCTGCAGCAGCCACGGATACTTGGCCTGGTCGGCCTGGTAGTCTAGGAACATGACGACGCGCTTGTCGGCGGCAATCATCTCGCCCAGCGTCGGCCAGTTGCTGCGCTTCATGGGGAACAGCGGCGGCATGTAGGCGTAGCGCGTGATGCCCGAGTTTTCAATGTACCGGGCAAACAGGTCGGGGTGCGAGTAGTTGCCGTTGCCCAGCAGGATGGTCACGACGTCGTAGGGGTGCGCGTCGATCCACGAGCGTACCTCGCTGAGCCACACGCTGATGGGGCCGGCGTCGAGAATGTCGCAGCTGGTGTGGCAAAAGTGCGGCTCGCGCTGGCCCGTGGCGTCGGCGTTGGTGGGCCATTGGATCTGGGCCTGCAGGAAGCGCACGCCGTCGTTGAGCTGGTCGACCACGGGCAGCTGCTGGTTGGCGGCCGAGGAGCCGCGGCGGACAAAGGGCGAGTTGTGGCAGCCAATGTCGGTCACGTTGCTGTACTTGCGGCTGCACAGCTCAACATAGTTGTTGCAGGCATGTGTGCTGGAGGGTACGGGGCTCGTAGTGGTGGTGGCTGTGGCTGTGGACGTGCCGGTTGAGGTATTGGTGAGGTCGAGTGAGGCGGTGGATGTGACGGATGCAGAGGCAGTGGCAGTGGCTCGTGTTGTGTGGTTGCTCGTGAGTGTGGTGCTGGGGTATGTCAAGGTGACTTGGACAGTGTAGTCAGAGTAGGCATCGCTGGGCAGAGTGGATGGTTGAAGGGTTTTGGTTCCTCTGAGTGTGGTGACCTCGGCTGTTGCAGTGGCAGGTTCTGGTCCGTCGGTAGCTACAGCTGAGGCTGAGGCTGAAGGTGAGGCTGAAGCCGGAGGTATGACGGAGGACGCGGCCGAGATAGTGGCGGCCGATGTGGAGATTGCGTCAGAGGGAGATTCGGAGGATTGTGCTGAGACTGAAAGCACCGTCGACTGCAACGTCTGGGCCACAAGGAAGAGGAAGGCCGCACGGGGCCAGTTCTGTGGCATGGTAGAGAAGGCGAGCAGATGGTGGGGGCAGATGGTGGAGGCAGACTAGGAGAGAGCCAAAGTAGCCAAGGGAGCAGAAAGAAGGAGAAGAGGCCAGGAGAGAAGAAAGAGGCCAGAAGAATCAAGGTGCCGGCAGAGAAGAGAAAAGACTCGATGTGGGGGTTTAATGGGCGCGGGCAAGGCAGGAATGGCGTACGAAAGAGACTTTGAAGGCTGCGTGCGGGTGAGTGACAAGCTCAAAGAGACGAAGAGATGGACAGAGAAGAGATGGTCAAGGAAGAGGTGAAAGAAAAAGAAATACCACCCGCGCGTTGTCGAGACGCAGCCAAAAGAAGATGTAGAAGTGAAAGACAAACACACTGGAGCCAATGGCACAACGACACGACGGGGCAACGCAGAGTACTAAAATATATATATAAAGATAGTCACAAAAGAAAGAGAGACATTGGCGCATTCTTGGCCCTAGAGGCGGCGTCGAGTCCAACCCTAGGTCGAACCCTAGTATATCCGTGACTCTCGTGAGACCATGTCTGGGTCTGCCAGCCAACTTGTATAAAAAGCTCCAGTGACCAGTAACCAGTGACCAGTGACCAGTAACCAATGACCAGTAACCAGTAACCAATGACCAGTAACCAATGACCAGTAACCAATGACCAGTGACCAGTAACCAGTAACCAATGACCAGTGACCAGGGACTAGTGACCAAGGGAGGATCCGATTGGATCTGCCCAAGCGCTGTCAGCTCGCCAATAAATCCAGGCCATTTATTCTAATAATAACAGCATATCAAAAGGTGGAGCAACAAAGCTTCAACTCATGCAGATCGCGCCAAGGATGGCGGCCCATTTGCCAGGAACCGACGAACTTTGCAGGGAGAGGTGCATTGCCGATGATTAGCCGAAAAAAGACAGTGTGTCTGTCACGTGACATGGACGGCTGGGTCTCCACTTCAAACCACAGCTTGCTGTTATATCGTGTTGGCCTTTTTTCTTTTTTTTTTTTTTTTTTTTTTCATCTCGTCACAAGATGCCACCAGGCATGCCTTTTCTTTTTTTTCTTTTTTTTCTTTTTTCTTTGTCTTCCTCTTCTTTGTCTCCTTTACACGCGTCCTCAGCCCAATGTCTCTCCACTGTCTTGTCTCTATTGCGTCTCGGTTGCCCTGCGCGCGACTAAAACAAATTCCCATGCAAAAGAAAAAAGAAAAAAGAAAAAAGAAAAATAGCGATAAAATATAAATCATTTATATTTCCGCTTGTTGCCACCCGCCTCGCCGCTGCCACGCATTAAGACGCCCGACTTCAAGCTTTGATTTCTTTTGCTCTTCTTTTTTTTTTTTGGCTTCTATATTTGACGGGCGCTTTGTTTGCTTGTCTTGTCCCTTGATAAACTCTCTTTTTCTCGTCCTCTCCTCTCGTCCTCTCCTCCTCCTCTTCTCCGAGCCCCCCCCCCCCCCCCCCCCCCCCCCCCCACCCCCCCCCCCCCCCCACCCCCCCCCCCCCCCGCTATGCATACCACTTCCGGTCGACAGTACCGCCGCACCGCTCTCGCTGCCTCCGTGTGCTACACCCTCTCCTGTGTGTGCCTCATCTTCGTCCTCATCGGCAACGTCTCCAATGTCGCCGGCGTGCGCCACCTCTACTTCTACCGCCTGGAACTGGCCAACATCATCCCCGAGTCCAGCCCAAACTCAGAGTTGCTCAATTCCGTAGCCCGCTCGCTAGGCCTGCATGACTTTTATCAGGTCGGCCTCTGGAACTTCTGTGAAGGCTACAATGATGAGTAGGTCTATATGTCCTTCCCCTCCGCCCCCTCCGTCGCTTGCCCGCACACGCACACGCACACGCACACGCACAGCCAACAATAGCTAACAACCAACTCATCCCCTCCCCTCCCTTCAGAGGCATCACCTACTGCTCCCCCCGCAAGGCCTTCTACTGGTTCAACCCCATCGCCGTCATAATGTCCGAGCTTCTCGCTGGCGCTCAGATTGCCCTGCCCATGGAACTCGTCAACGCCCTGACCCTGCTGCGCACCGCCTCCAAGGTCATGTACGCCTTGTTCCTCCTCGGAATCATCCTCAATTTCCTGCTCAACTTCGCCAGCCTACTCGTCATCCGCTCGCGTGCCTGGTGCATCCCCATCATCTCGCTCGCCCTCGTGTCCACCATCATGCTCGGCGCCGCCACTATTGTCGGCACCGTCATGAGCGTCACCGCCAAATACGCTGTGCAGCTACAGAGCGAGCTCAACATCCGCGGCGTCATCAGTTCTGCCATGTTGGCCGCCATGTGGCTTTCCTTTCTGCTGACGGCCGCCGCCTTCTTCATGCACTGCGCCCTGGGCTGTTGCCTGCGCCCGCGCCGCGCCTTGATGGCTGACGTTGTCGGCTCCGCCTCGTCCACCGCCCCGCGATCCGGCATGATGGAGGACGAGCCACCGCGGCGTAACAGCACCGGCGTGCTGCAGCACAGCGACAGCAGCGTCCCCGGCCAGTCGTCTGGCCTGATTAGTCGTCTGAACGGCGGCGCGCGCAAAGACGCCCTGGTCTTCAGCGACTCGTCTACGTCTTGTGCCTCTACACACACAGGCGTTGCCGAGGCTTCGGCCACAGCACTTGCGCCGGCTCCTGCACCGGTGCAGGCACCGGCCACAACACAATCAACAACAAAAACAACAACAACAACAATGTCCCCTGGTGTCGATGCCACTGCCCTGAGATAGCACATCTGGGATGGCGCGGCTCAGGACGCCATCATGCACATCTCGCCCGATATGGCAGTGCTGGATATTCGTGAGTTGAAACAAAATACAATTGTGCTGCGCGCCGAGCCCCGTTAGCCAAGAAACACGCGTCTGTTTGCGCGATATATTAAATGGTGGTTTGTTGTTCGTTTTCTTTTTTCTTTTTCACGGATTCTCCCCGTGTTCGTTTCATTGGTCTCTGCTTCTTGTTCTTTTCCTGTCTTGTGCTATGCCCACTGTACTACCTGTGACTTTGGTTGATCTGTATCTTGGTGTCGATCGCGGCGTCGACCTTGATATCGGCCTCGGTTTCGTTGTCGATACTCTCATTTATAGTAACACTCTCTACGGTTCCTCTATGTCTCTCCATCTCTCGGCGCGCTCCTTCTAGCCCGCCTCTCCCTCCTAAGCCTCCGACAGCTCGTCCAGATTCACGTCCAGGTTGAAGGCCTTCTTCGCCGTACCACCAAAGACCTTGGCCTGGTCCTCCTGGCTCAGCGTAGCCATGTAGCACAGCCGCTCGACGATCTCCTTCCACTTGACCCATGACGCACCGTCGTCCTCTTTGCTGCACACGGGCCAATCGGACGCAAACATCAGCCGGTCGGCACCAAACGTGGCCAGCACGACGCTGAGCCACGGGAACACAGCCATGAACACGTCGTTGGACTCTTGCCCACGGATCGACGCCGGCATCTCCGAGAACAGCCCGCTGACTTGCACGTAGGTCTTGGCGCACAGGCTGAGCCCGTACATGCTGGTGCGCCACGCCTGGAACTTTTTGTCGGCGGGGTTGACAATGTGCAGGTCGGGCTTGGCCAGATTGTCTACAGCGATATGTTAGAGATGGGGGGGCAGACACGTGCATTTCGCTCGCTACCGCTACAGCGAGGAAGGACACCAGCAGGACACCACTTACTAATCACAAACGTGACCTTTTCGTCGTCGGCCACACCCTCGTGCGCCTTGGCAATCATTTCCAGCACCTCGTCCAGCTGCTTCTTTCCGCGCCGGTGCTCGTCGACGCCTACTTCGAACACATAGCCCCGTCTGCCGAGGAGCTTCAGCGCCTCGATAAAGCCGTCTGACACGGCCAGCCCCAGGTCCTGGTCCTGCAACAGGAAGCGGAAGCCCTTGACCAGCCGCCACGTCTTTGCGCCGGCCCGCTCCTCGGCCAGCGAGAGGTACTTTTCGACGGCGGCCGCGCCGCTGGGCACTGGCGCCCACGGCACCACGCCGACGCACCGGCGCGCGTCGCCCTCGGCCGTCTCCTCGGCCGTCTCCTCGACGATGCGCCGGAACCACGCCACTTCGTCCAGGGGGCCGGCCCAGCCGGCCTCGCCTGCAGCCAGGTCGTGCGTGCGCGCGGCCTCGACGAGGATGAAGCCGCGCAGACGGTCGAGGTTCACGCTCGCCGCTTTGTATTCTGCTGTGGACAGGCGCTTGGCCAGCACCGGCTCGCTCTCGGCCCACGAGTAGCTGGGTACGGCGGACTCGGGCCACAGATGGATGTGGGAGTCGATGATGGGATAGGCCATGATGGGGGGGGAGAGGGCGTGTGCGTGTGTGATGGTATGCCAGGGGGGGGAAAAAAGGGGGCGAGGAGGGGAGAGGGCGCGTGTAAAATAGGGCGATGACGAGGGAAACAAACGCGTCAACAAATGAAACAGGCTGATGGGGCTGTTATCGGGTTAGAAGCAGCGGCTCAGTCGTGTAGTGACCAATGCGAGAAACTGTGAATCAAAGTCTCGCAGGGTCGTGAAGAAGACAGCAATCATCTTCGGCAAGTGTGTCTTGTTGACGTCGATCATGCCCCGCTTTTGAGGCCCAAGCTCCGAGAGCTCAGCGCTACGAGTGAGAAGCTACAGGGGGCGGGCTTGGACTACAGGGCCGCGTTATAGTGGGCGGTTCTGAGCTGCAGGGCCGCGTTATAGTGGGCGGTTCTGGGCTGCAGGGCCGCGTTATAGTGGGCAGCTCTGGACTACATGGGAGTGGAATTGCTGACTCATCACTACACTGTTGTTACACAAAACATGTCACAACATAGCCCTACATTACACACACTAACACTAACACCAACATCGTCGCTTGTAGCTGTGGCTGAACAGATGCACATTTATTCATTATATCCATAAGCCCGTGGCTCAGCAGTCCTGACTAACAAGTCAAGCTACCAGTCACCAGTTGTGTCAGTTTGAGAAGCAAGAATGACATCATAACGCATGCCTACTCTGCGGGCGGCGTGCCAGAGACACGAAGAAGCCAAGAGGCTGTGCGCGAGCATTGGCGAGTCTCTGGGCCGCTCCTTGGCCAGTTTTTTTTTATAATAAAAAAAGAACTAGGAGACTTGGGGGGGGGGGGGGTTCTGCAAGAAAGGGCCTTTTCACGCGTTCTCGGGGCCTGTCTTGGTCTTGATGCGCGGGCGGTGTCTGGCAAATGTCGCGTCGACCTGGAGGCGTCCAGGGAGCAGAATGCGACAAAGCAGCATGGCAGGAGAGACAGAAGAGAGGCGTGGTGTTGGTTTTCTTTTTGGAGGGGTTCAGGGGGGGAGGGGGGGGGGAGGGAAGGCAGCCTCAACAGGCTTTTGTGATGTCGTAAACTCAAGCCCAATGGGGGGCTCCCTTTCGTTGCGTATCATCATGAAAATCGTGAAGCGGTCATTAGAAGAATACGTAAGAGAAGAAGAAACAGAAGAAGAAGAAAAGAAAAGAAAACAATATACAAGACGCAAAAGAAAAAAGAGAAGAGAAAAAGCTCGGGTTGGCGATTCAGAGCCGCGGGGCACAGAAGCAGCACGCCACACGGCGCCACTCGACACGGACATCTCAGAACCTCTAGGCGTGGATAACCATGCCGTGGCGGCGGGAGTAGGCAAAATCGGCGTCCTCGCTGTCCGAGTACTCGGCGTCGTCGTCGGAGCACGAGTCGTCATCGTCAGACACACCGCAGCGCGCGCCCTGGCAGTCGATCTTGACGCGGTCGCCCGAGCGGGTGATGCCGTAGCGCTCGCACGAGCACGACGACAGGTCGGAGCCCGGGGTGGAGTAGCCCGAAACCGACGACGTGGGCGACGACGAGTCGGAGCGGTACGACAGGCTAGACTGGGCGGGCGTGGCGTAGTCGGCGGCGTACAGCTCCTCGCAGTCGGAGTTGGCGGCGTAGGCGTAGGTGTCGGCCTCGGCCTCCATGCGGTGCACGGACGCGGTGTAGTCGAGGATGTTCTTGGTGGCGTAGGGCGCCGTCGGCTTGGGCGCGCGGATCATGCTGGACGACAGCGGGCGGCCCTTGGGGATGCCGCGGTCGGGCGACGGGGTCTGCGCGGCGCGCGAGGACCGCGACGAGCGCGAGGAGCGGCCGCGCGAGGCGCTGTCGCTGGAGGCGCGCGAGGACGACTTGGACGAGGAAGAAGAAGACTTGGACGAGGACTTGGAGCTGCGGCCACTGCTGCTGCTGCTGCTGCTAGACGAGCCAGACTTGGGCACGTCAAGAATGTTCAGGGCGCGGCCGGTGGTGGGCTCGACGGTGCTCTCGACGCTGGGGTTGTGCGAGAAGTGGTAGCCGTCGATGATGTAGTAGTACCAGTAGCGGCCGCCGTGCTGCAGCGTGGAGTTCTTGAAGTTGAAGGTGCCCTTCCACGACTTGGACGACGACGACTTGGACGAGCGGGCGAGGGGAAGCTGGCCCGAGTAGTTGTCCCACGAGCCGGCCAGGTGCACGGACTTGACGCCGGAGGAGACGCGGATGGAGAAGGGAAAGACTGTATATTAGTGGATCTTGGGAAGAACTGTTTTTTTTCTTCTTTTCTGCTCTGGAAGAGAGAACGGAGGACGGGCGGGAAGTGATTACGGAGGGAGAATAGCTGTTGAGAGAAGCGGAGAGGCGGAGAGGGACGGAAAATTAGGGTGAGGAACAAGATCAGACGACCAGCGAAAGACTTGAAGACTCGAGAATAGTAGCAAAGACGTAAAAGAAGAAAAGAAAAACTGATGCGAGATATTGCCAGAATATCGAGAAACAAAAGACAAGCAAAGCAAGGCCAAGATCGGATTAGGAAAATTCTATGTGTGAAGGGGGGAATCAAGTGATGAGATTGAAGCCAGTTCAAAGTATCACGAGAAATGCAAAGTGAGGATGACGAATAACAAGGTAAGAATAGGTATTAAGAACAGAGAACCAGCCCTGACAAAGAGAATAATAAATAAGGGGGGAAGGGGGAAGGGGGGAGGGAAACACAGAATCCCGAATAGTGGCCTTGAGGAAGATTGAAGTTGCTTGAAGAAGAGAAAGAAGAGAAAGAAGAGAAAGGAGAGCTAGCCAAGGCCGGTGGAACAGGGCGGACAGTCTGGCTTATAAGCAAAAGACGCAGTGAGGGCAGGTGGCCGGTTGGTTGGTTGGTTGGTTGGTTGGTTGGCTGTCTGGCTGTCTTTCTGCATAGATGCATACATGCATGCACGCATGCACGCAGCTGGCCGGCCAGACGGGCCAGCTACCAGGATGTGCAGGACGAGGACGAGGAGAATGGGGAGGAAGAGGAAGAGGACGAGGACGAGGAGGAAGAGGCCGGCTGAAGCGGCCGCTCCTTCTCGCCTGCTGCCAGTCTGGGCTGGCACTGCTGTGTCTCTCTCCTGCTCTGCCCTACTATGTGCAGTGCGTTGCACACGCACGGCGCCGTGTCTTTCTCGGGCCACGGCCACGGCCCTGTGCTCTGCTCCCTGTGCTCTGTACTCTGTGCTCTGTGTATCCGTCTGAGCTCAAGACTCGGCTCTGGCTCTCGCCGACCGGGACTCTCTTTGTCCTTGTTTACATGCTAGTCTCTCCCACCCCAGTCCACAGTCTCTCCCACCACTGCGACCATCGTCCGTCCGTCTTTGTTCTTTGTTCTTTGTTTCGCTCTGCCTGCGCAGATCCAAACAAGCCTCTCTCGCCTTGCTCGGAAACATTTGTCAATCTTTATCCAATCACGTCTCTCTCTCTCTCTCTCTATCGCCACGGCTCCATATTCCCCCGCAGCTCTTCCTCTAAATCTCCCGGCTAGCCAATGGCCGGCCAGCCCTCGGTTCCGGCGGCGCTTAAGCGTGCCCTGGCCAGCCCCAGCCAACCAGAAACTGCAGCAGCCCACAGACGGTGTTTGTTTAGTTTTGCTCTTTTTTTTCTTTCTTTTTCTTTAGTCATGGCCGGCAGAATTCCTTGTTCTCTTCTCTCGCCCTGATCCTCTTTTTTCTCCTCGTCGTCGTCGTCGTCGTCGTTCCGGCTCGTCTCCCATTAGCCAGATTCCCAAAAGGGCAACAGCGGCGCTTCCACACTGCAGCGGGCGTCTATTTGCGGCCTGTGATTGGCTGCCTGGTATGACCCCATGTCACCTGCCTCAACGACTTACACAGAGCCAACGAGCCAATCAGCGGCCGCCATTATGCACGTCGAGTCCTCGGCCCAGTCTTCTGACGCTTCTCGTCTATACGCGCCTCGCCAGTTGCAGTGGGATGCATGAAGAATTTCCTTTTTTTTTTCTTCTTTCCTTTTTGTTTCTCTGCTCTGCCGTGGGCTTTTTGTCATGCACATGTGTCTGCGGCCTTTGTCTTGTCCGCTGCCTTCCCATCACCGTCTGGACAGCAGCAGCAGCACCAGGGTTCACTGCAACATCAGGTCTCGTGCTTCGCCTCCTGCACCCGTTTTGGTGCGGTACAGGCTGCAGAAAGCAGCTGCATGTGCATGCTCGTCCTGCCTCACGCACTTGGCCGGACTGATGCATGCTGCACGGTCGGTGAAGACGAAGTCGCTGTGACGAGGTCGATCGAACTTACAGCCGCTTTATCTTTTCGGGCAACTGCCGTGTTACATTCAAGAGTGGGGCGGGTTTGTGTTATTAGGGTTAGATGAGGGAGTTTTTGGAGGGAGGAGGGGGTTGTGTTCATCAGGGTGCATCCCCGCCATGCCAGCTTCACAGCAAGCCAGCTTCACTGTCGGCCTCTCCCGCTTCACAGTCCGCCACGAACAGACACACAACCACCGTCACCATGGCCTCCTCCCAGGATCTCATCGTCAAGGTGCAGGCCTACGTCAAAGAATACATGTCCCACTACGACGGCTCGCACAACTACACACACATAGACCGCGTGTTGCGACTGGCCCAGCACATCTACGAACTCGAAAAAGCCACCACGCCGTCCCTCGACCGCGACATCATCACGCTGGCCGCCTACCTGCACGATGTCGGCGACCACAAGTACTTGCAGCCGGGCGAGGACGGAACGACACAGGTACAGCGCGTGCTCGAGTCGCTGGGCGCGACGGCCGAGCTGGCCCAGCGCGTGCAGGCCATCTGCCTGGGCGTCAGCTACTCGCGCGAGATCAAGGACCGCCAGGCCGTAGCTGACCTGGTGCAGCGGCTGCCCGAGCTGGCCGTGGTGCAGGACGCCGACCGGCTGGACGCCATTGGCGCTGTGGGCATCGGCCGCACGTTCCTGTTCAGCGGCGCCAAGGGCCGGCTGCTGCACGACACGGTAGACCACTTTGACGAGAAACTGCTGTTGCTCGGCGACATGATGAAGACGGAGACCGGCCGCCGCATGGCTGTCGAGCGGACGAAGAGGCTCGCGCTGTTCAGGGAGTGGTGGGCTGAGGAGACTGGCGACCAGGTGCTTTAGCGACAGCCAAGTATGAGAAGGCCGTGAGATGCCGCTACTGGGAGCTGAGAGAAGAGAAGGCCACGAGACACTCTGCTGTGAGCCAATAATCAAAAGAAAACCGTGAGTACACAGCGAAAAGAAAAACGCTCCGCATACGACTGTATTAAAAAACCGAAAGACGGCCTTGCAGAGAGCAAACAAAAGAGCACAGGCTCAACAAGTTCAAAAACAACAATAAAGAGACCCCCGAAACGCTACAGACGGCCCAGACATCTCAGCGAATCAGTTTACTACCAAAGACTGGAGAATCACACGCGAAGCCATCAAGGCGCACGCTCCCCGCACCAACAGCAGCAAGACAATCGAAAAAAAAGAAAACTCAGAAGCGCGACCGCGTCTACATCAGGTAGGCAGCAACAGCGCCGACAACAGCCAGAGCAGCACCGCTGGTCTTGTGCGAAGTGCCTGCAGCCGGGTACTCTGTGTAAAGAGGCGGCACGGGGCCGTTGGACCCGGTGGGCGATACGTAGCCAGTGGTGCCGGACGGAGCGGCGTGGCCAGTGGAAGTGCTGCGATGAGTGCAAGTTAGCAGAGGGGGCATGGCTACAGCGGAAGCAGACGGCGGGCTCGGCCCAGCCCAGGCCGGACGCGGCTCGACTTACCCGGTGAGGGCGGTGGCGACAGCAGCCAGAGACAGAACGGCGAAAGAGCGCATTGTGAAGAACAAGAAGAAAGCGGCGAGCTTGACGAATAGAAATTAAGTATTAGAATGAAAGAAAAGAGAGTATTATCACGAAAAACAAGTGTATGAAGCGAGAGTGAAGAAGAGAGCGTGGGATGGAGAACAGAAGCCTTTTGAACACGTCTCGAGAGCGGGCTGCAGGCCGGGCTTTATAGAGCGCGCACGCCGTGTCTCATCCACGGTCACTCGGCCACCAGCTGTCAGTCAAGGCCACAAGTCCGTGACACCAGGCGTGAGGGGGGGGGGAGGAGGAGGACGCAGCAACATGCCACTCTTGGGCGTGGGAGGGAAGGGCCTTGTCCGTGTGTCTGTCTGTCTATCCGTCTATCCGTCTATCGACAAGTTGAACGCCAGAGAACAAAAGAACAAGAACAAATCTCTATTCATCCCTGCGATCCAATCACCAGTCGCCGCTGCAGCAACCTTCTCCCCCTCCCCCTCCCCCTCCCCCCTTGTCTCGGCTCTCGATCTGCCGGGCCTACGCCTGCACCTACACGCCTGTCTCCCTGACAGCATTCTCTTTGTTTTCCGGGTGTTGTTTGTGCTGGGTGCTGGACTTGTTTCCAGCCAGACCCTGTTTTGTGTTTTGTCTGTGTCTGTGTCTGTGTCTGTGTTGTTGATCGTGATGGCGGCCCTCCCTTTTAATCTCCCTCGTGTCTCTTCTGCCCGTCAAGATGTTCCTACGCCGTTCTTCTCAGACAGCTAGCAAGCGGCCTCATGTAACTAACTTGATTAACTTGATTAACCTTGCCGAGCCAAGCCAGGCCAGGCCAGGCCAGCAGGCCCAGACAGAGCCGAGAAGTCTGAGCAACTAGCGTGTCTTGAGTCTTGAGTCTTGAGTCTTATCTCTTATTGCTGCATGTATGTGTCTGCTCGTCGTCCTCCTCGACCCTTTCTGCTCTATAGATCCTTGTAAATACCCGATAGCAAGGTCCCTCTACAACAAGGATTCAAGATCTGCGCTCGCTTAGCTCAGTTGGTTAGAGCGTCGTACTAATATTCCATCAGCGAATATCAAGTAATGCGAAGGTCGCCAGTTCGACCCTGGTAGTGAGCATTCTTTTTGTGGCATTCTCTCGTTAGTTTCTTTTTTTTTTCTTTCTTTCTTTTACTTTTCTTTTTTCCTCCCTCGCAGAGGCCCCTTTACCCTCTCCATATCCCACCCTCACAGCATTCCACTCAGCCTCACTTTCATGCTCTCCCTTTCCCCTCCCCTCGTCTCCCCTGGCCTCCTCCGTCCCAGCCCGCCAAATCAACCCCGAGACCACCCCATTTTTCTCTGGAATGCTCTCCCAGCCCCCCAAACACTCCGCCAACCCGACAACAGCGCTTCCACATTCCCTCTCTCGCCTCCTCCTTCTTCCCTGAGGTAATAGACTGTGATCTCGAGGAATGTTAGGCTCCTACGTACATACACACACACACACACATACGCACATACACAGACCGTGGTTGCACGTCGCCTCACTCCGCCTCACTCCGCCGCCACAAGTTTCATCCGAGGAATCAAAGACACCACCTGCCGAAATCACCAGCTAGTTCCATGTTCCATGTGCAGCCTGAGCGCGACAAATGTGCATCAAACTATCACTCAATCATATCCCGACGCCATGGTACAAATGTGGGGCGGAGTCTGCATGCCATACCGTGTCTGTATATCTCGTCCACCATCCCATCCCATTCCACACCATACATCGTAGACCCTACCGGTATGCAGTCAGAGCTTTTAACAAGAAAAGAAAAAAAAAAGGGACAGCGTTATGTTCATCTACCGCCAAATACCATCAAAGAAAAAAAAAGGAACAACCCGAAAAAAAAAACCCAAAAAAAACAACGCCATCACGTCCCACGCGCTGGTGGCGTGTACCCCGCCACCGGCTTCTGCGAACGATGAGACGGCCGCACGTAAAAAGTCGACGGGTTGGGCGAAGTGATGGGCCTCGTGCTCGGAGGCAGCGTCTTGTAGCGCCGCGATAGCCTCTTGCGGTACTTTTCGTACGTTAGCTCGGGTTCCGCCTCGGGTTCCGCCTCGGGCTCCGACTCGGGCGGCGGCCGTCGCCCGTGCGGGAGATAGAAGCCGTGGTCCTGCTGATATGGAGGGACGGGCGGATTTGGATTTGGATAGTGGTGCGGGTGCGGGTGCGCTTGCAATGATTGGTATGGATACGGCGGTTGCTGTGTGCTTTGGGATGCATGTGGTGGTGTATGTGGCGTGTGTGGCTGCAGCCACTCGCCGTTATCGTGCATGCCGGGCTGAGGAGCGACGGGTCGCGATGTCGCCTCTTGGTAGAATGTATGACCCATTTCACGGATAGCCACACGACCGGTGGCAAAGGTGTTGTGCGAAGCATCGGGCCTGGAGTGATAAGGCGCAGGCACAGGGGCGGGTTGCTGATGCTGGAGCTGGTGCTGGGGTTCGTAGCCATGAAAATGGTACGCGTTCGTGTACGGTCGGTCGTCGACCTCGATAGGGTGCTGACGAGTGCCCTGTTCAGGTCTGGGCGGCCCTGCAGCGGTAAAAGACTCGGTAGGGTAACCGTATGGAGTGTGAGAATAGGGATGCCGGGGTGGACTCGGGTTGTTTCTTGGCTGGAACGTCCCTCCGTCGATGGGCTCCCGAAGCGGAGGTCGACTGTTATATGTCGGATGTCTGTGGTCGTAGAAAGTCGGCGGGTGGTGGTCTGCAGCTCTTGGGCGCTTGGGATATGGCATTTCATTCCATGATCTTGTCGGGAAAGTGACAGGGCCCGAGCCGTGATGTCTGGGAGAGACCTCGCCATTGTTATCGCGGGGTCGTTTACCATTCGAGTTGACAGGACGCACATGAAAGGTATTGTGGGAATTTGCCCGGGGAGGATGTGCAGGCGACTTTTCAATAGAAGGGACAACCAGGTCTTGAAGCCTGGCGGGATCGACCTGGATAGCGGGTCTGGTACTTGAAGATGGACCTTGAGTAGTGGCTGATGTCCCTTGTGCTTTATAGTTGCCATGCCCAGCCTCGGGCTGCCCTACAGCAGCAGGAGACTTTAACCTTTTTTGGTCTGTTGATTGTGAAGAGTCGTGTGGCTCTGGATTCTCCGAGACAGTGGCCGGGGCCGGGGCTGGGGCTGGGACTGGGGCTGCGGTGGCAGTAGTCGCACTAGATGTGGTGGTACAAATAGTGGTGGTGGGGTCATTAGTGACAGGAGCAGCAGCTGCAGTAGGCTCAGTGGTAGGAAAAGTAGTAGCAGCATGAGCAGAATTAGCAGAAACAGGAACAGCGGTGGCCGTGGCAACGGCAGCAGAATGCATGGGCACAGATATAGGCATTAGAATAGGCTCTCCCGAACCAGCGGAAGATGTCGTAGGCCGCGGCGGCGGGCCAACTCTGTAAAGCACTTCGCGGACTGGGGCATCATGAGGCGGAGCTCCAAGACCATTCCGGTGACGATCGACGGCCGAGTTCCAGGCATCGCGTAGCCGGGCATGGGCGTTGGCATATCTATAGCGGGTAATGCTGCCATGAGTGCGGTCTCGGCTGGTTGGTATGACTTCACGCGGTGAGCGCACGACGTGTCGACTGGGATAGCCTGCGCTGCCGGGAGAAGACAAAAGAATAGGGTGAGTCTGGGATGAGCCGGCAGCATGCGAGGTAACATGACGCGACATATGAGACACTGGGGGGTTGAATGCTGGTCTCGCTGCTCGCACAGTTTTGACATTGGCGCCAGCATCATCATTGGTGTTGTTGTTGCTGTCATGGTCGTCGCTGTCGTCGTCACTGTCGTCGCTCCTGTCATCGTCGCTGCTCGAGTCTTCATCGTCGTCTTCGTCTTCATCGTCTGAGATGATGACAACCTCGCGGAGAATCTCGTCCAAGCTATCACGGCCGTTTTCTTCGTCACCTCTCCACTTGACAAGCACATCGAGACAGGGTTTTTCAACAGCCTTCCGGGCGTGCATCCACGAGGTTTCGCGGAGAAGTTCGTCATAGCGTGTGTGATTATGGCGGATGTGAGATAGAACGGCCAGTTGCACTCTGCGAGAAAGAGACAGATCGGTCTGGAGACCAACAACAGGCTCGCCGTGAAATTTGGCACCCTGGGAAGGTGGGTGTTAGCATGAGAAAGAGAGAGAGAGAGAGAGAGAGAGAAAGAGAGAGAGAGAGAGAGAAGTTGAAAGAGAGAGAGAGACATACCAGACGAAAGGCATAATCAATGATTTCTTGTCGATCAGTATTGGGGATTCTGGGAAACAAATCACGTAGCGCAGCATCAGCTTGGGCATTAATGAGCTCCTGAGTTTCCGGCAGGGCATCGGTAACAGTGGATGTTCCCTTGTATCCCAGCTTCTTTCTGGCTTCTTCCACGATGCTTTGGCGGACATGATGGCCCATGCGGTTCATGTGGACTGAGAGTTCATTTTGGTGTGCTTTGCTATTCTGATGTGGCGAGGGCATGCAAGTTAGTTGAGGCGCTAGGACGGGTAGGGGCATAGAGTAGAGGTAGACGAACCGAGACAACAAAGATCATGGCGGCCTTTTCCCGAGATATGTCTTTACACAACGCGGTAAGTTCTGGATTGCCAATGGGCACAAACTCAAAACCAGCCGGTGGGGTTGTGTTGAAGGTGACCTAGGAAAGGGGTGTTAGTATGGCTGCAGGAGGCGAGAGATGAGAGACAAGTATCTAGATGGATGGATGTGTGTGTGTGTGAGAGAGTGAGAGAGTGAGTGAGTGAGTGAGTGTGAGAGAGAGAGAGAGAGGACAAAAAAAAAGAATAAAAGACGCACCTCGAGATCAAGCTTCTTTTGTTTCTTGTCAGCATTGTCGACGATTTCAATATACGACTGGTGTTTCAATTGGGGGACGGCCTTTTTTGCGACCAAGTTCTGGAGTGAGATGTCCGGCCGATCACTCCGATCACTGCCGCCTCCGCCTCCGCCTCCACCACCACTACGGTGATTTTGCTGATACCGTCGAGATCTATTATGCGGGTAAGGCTTCCCGGAGCCACAGGCCTTTCTCTTGGAGGGACCACCGTCTTTGTGTTTTCCTTTTCCCACCATCATAACCCCGTATGCATGTTAATGTGTGTGTGTGTGTGGTTGATAAACTGGGGCGAGGGGGGGGGGGAGTTAGAGTGAGAGAGAAGAGATGAGCAAGAGAGCAAGGCACCAAGCCAAGAGGAGGGCCAAGAGGAGGGCCAGGCTGTTGAGAGTGCAGGAAGGCGGGATGACACGTCTTTATTAAAGCCCAAGAAGGAACAAGAGACAAAAAGAAAAAGAAAAAAAAAAGGCACAGGGGAAAGCCACGGCAATCGAAGCCGGGGTGGAAGGGGGCGTGGAAGGATAAGGATAGGCGAAAACGACGGACGGCCAGGGGAATAGTGTGTGTGTATGTGTGCGTGTGTGGGTGCACCGAGATTGGGTTAGTTTGGAGTTGAAGTTGGAATGTATGTCGGTTCGTCTGTCTCTGTCTGTCGACCTTTGTGTGTATTTCTCGCAAAAAAAAAAAAAAAACCAAGTGTACAGCGTATTGTAGACAGGCTACAGCACAGCAGACAGAAGGAGGACACAGGATCAAAGCGTGTTGGTTTGCGCTGCTGCTATCCGTGGTACTAGCAGTTCTCAGCGGCAAGCAAGTCAGGCATCCAGATGTCGAGCAATAATAATAAAAAAGCAATAGAAGAAGAGCGCAGCTCTCAATCGGACCTTGTCTATAGCAAGCAGTGGAGGGCTATAGAAACCCAATCAATATACAATGCAGAGGCTGCAGAGGCACAGAGACTGCAGAGACTGCAGAGACTGGGGAATGGGAATTGCGAGTGCGTGTTATTATACCCTGTATAGATTAGCCTAGGCCTCAATATAAGGGGGGGGGATGGCTGTCAAGTCAAAGTCAAGTCAAGTGAAGCCAAAGGAATATTCCAAGTCTGCAAGCGAGGCTCAAGATGGCAATATGGAGATATAGCACAGCACTTTTATATGTGCATGGCTGGCCGTGTGCCTGTCTGGGGGGGGGGGGGGGAGAGACAGAGAGAGAGAATAAGGTTCCAAGCTAGTGGAGTGGGAAGAAGAAGCACACAGCTGGTCGCGACAACGAAGACGACCAAGAGGAGGGGGAGGAGGAGGAGGGGCGATGGTGAGTGATAGTTGTGTGCGCAAAGGCAAGGCAAAGGCAAGGCAGATTGTCTCGCTGAGGCTGGACCTTGGGCTGGACCTTGGGCTAGACCTTGGGCTTGGGCTTGGGCGATGGGAGTCGCTCAGGTTAAGGTTGTGGTGGATGCAGATCTGATTGGCTCGCGGGAGTCAAGATGCAGCACGACAGGACAGCAACAAGTTGCACAACGCGAGCAGCGATTAAATGCGTGGACGTGGAATGGAAGAGAATTGAGAGGAAAGCAGAGGCAGAGCGCCGTCGACGATGCAGGAGGAAATAAATGGAATAAAAAAAAGAGAAAAAAAGAGAAAAAAGAATAATGGCGTGAAACGTGTCGATGGATCAAGTCAAGTGCCGGCAGCGCAGCAGGCGGGCGGGCGGGCGG
>JADILG010000331.1:0-24098 GCA_017591655.1 Thielaviopsis populi
AACAGGTGGTCAGGTGTTGCAACGGTTCCCCTTCCCCCTCTCTCCCTTGCCCCCCCTTTCCTTCTTTTTCCCCCCCCCCCCCCCCCCCCGCGCCTCTTCTTCCGCCATCTCCGCCATCCCTCGGGTCTTGAAGTCACGCATGTGTCGACCTGCAAGCGCGCGCATGTACATGTACATACATACAATACACATGCTTACAAACAGACATGCACTCATTGCCCATTTCTCCACGTCCACGTCTCATTCACGCATGCCTAGGCGAAACAGATTCACACTTACACCATAAAATCCACGAATCCTCGTCATCATTATGTTCGTCTGAGACCGCCTTTCTAACCTCTACTTTCTTTGCATCTACAGTCACGGGTGGCCTCTTAACCTCTTAATTCTTTATTTGAAACTGCATCATTTTCATTATCCACTTAGTACCCAGAATCATTGAACAGCACCTAATCATAATGGCTTCCAATGCCACAATAATCGCATCCGTACTGGCAAGCTCCCGATACGCGTCAGTGACTATCCCCCGCCCACTAGACTATGTGGTTGATACCGTGACCAACATATCAGTTTGGACAACCATCATCGCTGCCATAGCAGTTTTGGCTGTATATGATCAAGGTGTGTTGTATAGCATGGCATACCAGGCTAAGGCCTCACTTTTACACTCTCAGTCTCTAACCTCCATACTACTTTTAGTCAGCTATCTTCTCAACAAGGGCTCCATTGCTGGCCCCTCCTTCAAAATACCCTTCATTGGGCCCTTCCTAGAGTCAGTACATCCCAAATTTGACCAGTATCATGCGAAATGGCTCAGTGGACCATTGAGTTGTGTGTCCGTTTTTCACAAGTAAGTGCGAGTTATATCATTATTAGAACCATCGTGTTATTCCTGCTGCTCTATATTATCAGGATAATACTAAGTAATGCTTTAACGTATAGGTTTGTTGTGATTGCCTCTACTCGTGACATGGCCCGGAGGGTTTTCAACTCGCCGGCCTACGTCAAGCCTTGCGTTGTTGATGTTGCTCATAAACTACTTGGCTCCACAAACTGGGTCTTTCTTGACGGCCGTTCCCACGTGGAATATCGCAAGGGTCTTAACGGTCTATTCACACGCAAAGCTCTTGAGTCATATCTGCCTGGCCAAGAAGAGGTTTACAATGCATACATGAAAAAGTTTGTTGACATTACCAAGAACAACGGTGGGAACCCTACCCCCTTCATGCCTCACTTTCGCGAGTTGATGTGTGCTGTGTCTTTGCGTACGTTCGTTGGCTGCTACATTTCTGACGAGGCAATTCAAAAAATCTGCGATGATTACTACCTCATCACTGCCGCTTTGGAACTGGTCAACTTCCCAGTCATCATTCCTTTTACCAAAACCTGGTATGGAAAGAAGGCTGCGGACATGGTCTTGGCTGAGTTCACCAAGTGTGCTGCCAAATCCAAAGTACGCATGGCTGCTGGTGGTGAGGTGACATCGATTCTGGATGGCTGGGTTAAAAGCATCTTGGACTCCAACCGTTGGCGTGAAGCCGATGCCAATGGAGAGACTGATAATCTCGAGAAGCCCACGCCTCTTTTACGTGACTTTACAGACTACGAGATTGCCCAGACTGTCTTTACGTTCCTCTTTGCCTCTCAGGATGCTACTACAAGCGCTGCCACCTGGCTATTTCAAACTATGGCCCAACGGCCTGACGTCCTCGACCGTGTTCGTGAAGAAAACATCAGAGTTCGCTCTGGTAACATTCACGCACCTATAAATATGGATCAGCTCGAATCGCTAGCTTACACGCGAGCTGTTGTTCGAGAACTCCTACGCTACCGTCCTCCTGTTTTGATGGTTCCATACCTAACCAAGAAACCTTTCCCCATAACGGATACCTATACTGTGCCCAAAGGTAAGTATTGAACAAATACTAAACTTATGACCAATATGTCTGGATGTTCACTCGCTCACATTTCCTTCAGGTGCAATGATTATTCCTACCACGTACATGGCTCTTCGCGATCCCGAAGTTTACGATGATCCTGATGCATTTAATCCCGATCGCTATTACAAAGGCGATGCCGAGATCAAGGGCGCCAAAAACTATCTTGTATTTGGCACTGGTCCACACTATTGCCTGGGCCAAATCTATGCCCAGCATAACTTGGCACTGATGATTGGCAAAGCATCAATGGAGTTGGACTGGACTCATCACCCAACGCCGCGGTCCGAGGAAATCAAAGTCTTTGCTACCATTTTCCCTGCTGTAAGTTATGACTCTCGAAACGCCAAATCTAGATTCATCAGAATTATACCTAACAGTTACTCGACAGGATGACTGCCCTTTGTCTTTTACTGAGAGAACATGATTCTCATACCGCTGTTTCCTTTTTTTTCGCTCCTATAACGTCATTGACTCTTAGATATGCTTGTTACTCCAGCAGAAGTCTGTTCGTAACTATGCAAATTCCCCCTAACTACTTGACTTGGCGGCTCACCCTTCCTCATCTTTCGTGATTAGAAGCTGTAGCTGGTACGTTTGAAAAGAACGGAGACAGGTCAACGGAATGAAGCCGTCTGGGCTCTTTCCTTCTTATAGTACGTAGCCATATTATGGCTTTTCATCAAGGTCTCATTTGTCACGCTCCCCTGATTCACATAACCTTATAGTCGTCGATCGTCTTGATACCAAGCAATAGCTAGTCGGGGTCGTGTTTTTGGAGTTTTACTGGAGTTGTATCGATTGCTTATATCTCTTTGTTTGTTTGGCCGATTGATTTTTATATACCTACCTATTCTTGAGAAACAGAAAGCGTTATTGTGCATTCCACGTTCCAGTATCTACATCATACTTTTCGTTCATGAAAACCAATCCTGTTCAAGCTTCATCCTGGTTTCTTGGTGTAGTACAAAGAAGAGGCTGAGTAAGTTGAAGCTGATGTTAACCCTAGTGAGAAACCCTGACTCTACGATCGTAGCAGTTTCATCAACCACTACATCGTGAACCGTTTAGACCTGCTTACTTATTCCTCATTCTCCCATAAGGCTTCTAACCATTTAAACTCAACATCAACGAGATTTTCTCCTTCGTGTATAGAGACAATTGAAGCCACAATGTCCGTCTTCAAAATGGCATCGACAACTACCCGGCGCTCGGTACTCAGCGCCGCATCAGCTTCAGTCTCACGCTGCTTCGTGCCGAACATGTTGGCCAGATGCCCTGTTGGCATGCAGGTGCCGGCGCGAAGTTTTTCAAGCTACAGGGCCACTGCGGCGGGAACCATGTACCGCCGGGCATTTTCCTCTGATGCGACAGCGGCGCAGGGCGAGGTTGAGGTGTTTGATTTCGAAAAGGTGCGGTAGGCCGAGGAAGTGGAGGGGAAGCAACAGGCGCAAGGGGTTCTTGGTGCATGCGGCTACTAACAGAGTTTGTGGCGTGTAGATGAAGAAGCTTGTTTCCGAACAGCCGGAAGAGTACGTAATCGTTGGTAAGGGCCCTTCCTTCCCCCCCCAGACACCGGTTTCTTTGGAAACGTTCTCGCTACAAATAGCTGATCATGTTTTCCATGCACAGATGCCCGCGAGCGTGGTGAGCTGGTGCAAACCGGCACCATCCCCAGCGCCGTCAACATCCCCATTGCATCGGCGCCTGATAGCTTCCAGATCCACCAGGAGGACTTTGAAGACCGGTTTGGCTTTGAAAGACCCGAGAAGGACAAGACTTTGCTGTTCTTTTGCAAGGCTGGTGTGCGCAGCCATGCAGCTGCAAAGCTGGCGCGGGATGCTGGCTGGAAAACGGCCGAGTACCCCGGAAGCTGGCTTGACTGGGTGGCCAAGGGCGGAGATATCACACATTCGTTTGACTAAACAGACAGTACTACTACAGGCTTGGATGTTGCAGAAATTTAATTCAAAGAAACAAGTCATAGTTGATTTCGAAGCAAGATGATGAAACAAAAAGAAAACTCCAAAGTACAATGTGATGGAGATGCCTGCCATCTTTGTTGTTACTCAAAACTACCGAGCATGCTCTACAGACGCACAAACATCCCATACTGGTATCCAAGCTCTGTCCAAGCAACTATTCCTTTTACATAGCCAGTAGTGAAGGCTTGTTCCCTCCCTTGGATGGGTCGTGTAGTGGGCTTTTATGAGCAAAGAACAGGAACTTGATCGTCAAAGACAGTGCCATGTGAAGCACGACAATGACAATCAGCATGACCTGGCTTGTTTGTCGATCCGTTGCAGTGAGCACAGGGTACAAGTTGCGCACCAAGAACATCACAGACATGGCACAGCCCACGGCGACAAACACCCAGTTCAGAATATCAATGGGAGACCAGCTTATGAGGGCCACGGGAATCCAAATAAGATTGCCGTAGCCGTACAGCGCCCAGCACTCCAGCAGATTTGCAGATTCACTGCCAAAGTATCGCAAAGCTCCGAAAAGAACGACGGGGACAAAGAGGGTATAGCCGTAAATAAGGCCAGCGGCTCCTAGAAGCAAATGCAATAGTCAGTACAAAATGAAACAAAGTACGTAAGGTGAGGTCGCAGGAAGAAAAGGGTTGTGGCTGCAACATACCACTGAGCAGTTTGAAGTTGTACACGAACTCGTCGCCGTGATTAAGAGCTCTGTATTCGCTAATAGTACCGCCCAAGAATAGAATCATAATCACAGTGGTGGCGATCCAGAACGGGCCGTACAGGTCGGGGTTCCCCTCCAGAACATCGAGAAAGTTAGCACGCGGATACAGCGCCGCGAAGCAGCGATTCAGTACAGCCGAGGTATCGACATCAAAAAACTGCGCATAAAAGCCCATTGACCAGAGCATGTGCTTCTGGCCAGCCGAGGACGACGCAGTAGCTGGTGGAGGCAGCAAGCCGCCGCCAGAAGAGCCCTTGGGGCGGCCGGATGACTCGTCAAAGGTCGAGCTGTGGAATTCGAGATCGTCTTGGAGATCAGTGCGGCCGAGATCACCCTGAAGCTTGAGAAGCAGCAGGAGGAAAAGAGGTTAGCATCTTGGAATTGTTGCTATCGCAAGTATATTGAGGAGGAGGTTCATCTCACGTCGTCATCCACATCGACCACAGCATCATATCCTGAGCCGGACATTTTGAGACGCAAGACCAGCTTGGCAGAGCAAAAGGACAGGAAGAGGAAAAGAAGAGGGAAAAAAACAGGCTCACAGGCACGGCTGTGTAGAGTAAAGAGAAGGAAATAAAGATGGCGACGTCAAATGCGACGTATCGATGGATGCTTGGGTTGTTGTCATGTAGCTTGCTCGCTGGCTCCAAGCAAGAGCCCAGCAAGCCACCTTGAAAGAGCTGGTCGCGAAACGTAGCGCCCCTGGCAGGGAAGGACTGTGGGTTTAGCCGGTAATTAGCCATTGCCAAGTAGAATGACGAAACAACTTGTACTGCCAGCCAGCCAGCCAGCCAGCCAGCCATTCTACCTGTGCCCTTCCCTGTGGCTCTTCCTTCACTGCAGTTTAAGATGCAAGTTATGACGGCCAGCATCATGGGCCAGCATATGAGTCGGTCATCGGCATCACCCATAGATTCATCCCGCTCAGTTATGCAGCACGCTCTCATCCATCGTCACATCACGTTCACGCCAACATTTTATGGCTCACGTCTGGGAAAGCAAGTCGCTGAATTTTTTTTTCTTCCGTTATGTAATCATAAAGGGCTAGACAAACATGAACACTTCTTACGCCATGATGCCAACCAAAATGCAGAATCCCAGACGCCACATTTCCTTTTTGACACACCCAGTTCTTTGCGCGCATCGTCTATTTGAGCTTCTTCTTGGGGCGCAGCTGGTTGGTGTGGCCGCACTTCCGCTTACGGCAGTTGGTGGCACGGGGAGGAAGACGAGCCTACTCAGAAAATTCGTTGGTTAGCATCGTTGTATGAAGCTGGCAGTTGCTGGAATACTATGCGGGCAGGCTGGCTCGTATGCGCCAAGCAGAAAGGAAACGTACGTAGCACTTGCGGCAGATCATCTTGTCGCAGTTGAACTTGGAGGCCAGAGCCTTCAGCGAGGGCTCAATGATACCACCACGCAGACGCAGGACCAGGTGAAGGGTGGACTCCTTCTGAATGTTGTAGTCGGACAGGGTGCGGCCATCCTCAAGCTGCTTGCCAGCGAAGATCAGGCGCTGCTGGTCCGGGGGAATGCCCTCCTTGTCCTGGATCTTGGACTTGACGTTGTCGATCGTGTCCGAAGACTCGACCTCCAGGGTAATGGTCTTACCCGTCAGGGTCTTGACGAAACTGTTGCGTTGTTAGCATCCTGGGTCGGCCGGTGATTTGTTGCAATATTGGCAGAGTTGTCGGGTTTTGTGCATTTAAAAAGTGTCGTCGGATTCTGTTTGTAGATGGGTCGTTTGGGGATCGTCGCATGTTTCGTGGTTCGAAATTCAACTTGAATGATTTTGGGGGGGGACAAAAGGCTTACATCTGCACTACAAGTTCAACGCATGTTAGCAACGGATCGTCAAAGTTGCCAAAGCGATTTCAGCAATCAAAGGTATTCAATCATAGTGTCTTGTGTAAACTTACTCTTGCCGGTATTTGGTGACGGTACGATGCTCTCTTAGCTGGAGGAAAGGAAAAGTTCAACATCCAAAAGATTCATGCAATAAACCCAAGTGGGTGGGGTTTAGACTAACGTAGGAGGCCAATTCTGAGGTGCGATTTTTGAAAACCCTCCATTCACGTGACCCCACCAGAATTTCATCATCTTTCTAATACCACTTTGCCCATTCTTGTGCGAGATCTCCATACAGTAGGCCCACAATTTGGCACATGCACAGTGTGAGTCTTTTTGGTCGAAAATAAAAGTGGTACCTCGGCTTTCTCGCTGGAGGAGCAAGTTAGCAAGTCCCGTCTGATTACTTTGTGTCACACAAGTTATAATAGACATAGTCGAATTTATCAGGAGATGGCTTAAGTGTATTATGACTCCCAAATGACAGTCAATGAGACTTGTTATCCAGGTAGAATATCCAGCATGATTTTCTGACCTACCATAAAGTTAGATATGTTGCTTTCTTATCCTTTCAACACTTTGTATCTGGGTCTCAACCATATCCACGGCCTGTATCAGCGTTTGAACATCAAGTCCGCTTCGTATCGCTGCTTGCTTGTAGAACATCTTTGCCTCCTCGCAAAGGTCGTTTTCCGTTCTATCAGAGACCGAGAAGTACGGCGCTTCGGCAGATTCTGTGGCATCATGATACATCACTCCCTCAACCTGTATTCTGGTGGTATCTGTGGACTTTCTAGCGTTCGTTTTAGGCCTGTCTCTATTTCCATCCTCATCTGCCTTTGAAAATGGGAAGAAATTCAACAGCCTGTTTGTCTCATCTATGGTATTTATTCAGAATTAGCAAACTAGAATTCCATGTCTAGAAGTAGGTGCCATGTTGGTCACTCACCATCAATCTTTGCAAACATCAACGCATGCTTGAGAAATCGCTCTTGTTCTTCTTCTGTCATTGCAACAATATCCTCCCCTGATAAGCCGGTATAGTCTGTCACTTCGGATTTCTCTTCCAGGTTGGATTTCATGTGCTTAGCCCAGATATTCCAGTCTATTGCTGGAAGATACTTGGGTCGGTTCTGTATCCCGCTTGTACCAGTAAACGGAAAGAAGTGCTTGACAATAGCGACAACCAGAGAGATCAGTTGCACTTCTGGTTGATCTATAAGCCTGATACGTGTTTTAGTCGTAGGCAAACTGTATATTATCTGGAGGAATGCAGTAAACTGCTTAACCAGCAGAACAACCTCAACTATATGTTCTAGTTAGAATGCTGTGGAATCACGAATGACTCTGAAACGCCAATTACTAACCAGGAAGTCCAAGGTCGCTTGCGTAGTCCAAGGTGAATAGGTAGTAGTTGATAGGTGGGAATTTCAATGAATAGTTGAGATCATATGACAATCCAAGTTTGAGGATCGTCGCGTGTAAGTCGTTCCCTCGTATAGGGACTCGAATAGGCAGTTTCAGCATTCGGGGATACGGCTGAGGCAGACGCTCTGTTAAGCTTTTAGGAAGAAGGTCATACTAAAGACTGTTGTTAATAACAAAGCTAGCATGAAGTTGCAAGAGCACGGATCAGAGTTGATACTCACAGCACGAACGTAAGGGAGCTTGTTAGTCTTTGCCCAAAGGTAGATATCTCCAATCTTTGTCGGGATTCTCAGTAACAAGCAACCAAGATAACATAGCCCTAGCGTTTCCATGAGTAATGGTACCGGCCATTTTTGGTCAGGGCCAGCTAACCAGGTTGGTGCTCTTGCAGACATCCCCAGTTCCAGCTCCTCATCGAGTGGTGCCGGCTGTGAGCTCGAGAACAACATATCTTCTCGCTCAACATCTGTCGACACCTCTGCTGGCGGACACCCTCTTGTTCTGAGGTCCCAGAGATCTTGTACGACTCCTTCCAACTCTGGTTTGTGGCCCTTTTCTGTAATGAGCCAAAGTACCTGATTTCGGAGTAGATACTGGAGACACTCCAGATAAAGATCGCGACCCCTCGCGCCTGTCAGTCGCTTCTTTTCAACCTCCTTGACTTCCTTCTCCTTTCTGGATGTATGGTGCCCAGTGAAGCCTGCCTGACCGGTCTCATCTGCTGCGAACTCAATGTATCCCTCGATTTGATGGCCGTTTTGGCAGAATCGTAGGCCGTTTTCTTGATACCAGCGCTTTGCTCTGCAGCGAGAACATCTTTCACTTCCCTTCGGGAAGCGATTTAGTTCACGGCTCTCTTGTTCCATGTTGACTTGGGCTTAAACGCTAGGATATTGATGGTCGGAATCTTTTGGTTGTCAAGCGAAGAATTTTTCTCATAGAGTACGAAGCATGTGATGGTACTGAATATGGAGCACAGGCAAGAAAGATAAAAACAAAATTTCCAGGCCAGAAAAGTAGATATATGTGATTTCAGTCAGTCAGAAACCGCCATGGCAAAAGATGTGAAAGATTAAAGGTGTGGTTGCACAAGATGCCTAAAGTATATCTCGAACATCGTCATTTTTTCACGCCAAGTGTGTCTTAGGGTCTTAGGGTTAATACACGTGAAGTCAGACATCATGTTTCTTTCAAGCACGTCCTGAATGGCACATTCCCATAGCTCCTCATCTTTCTTTTGCACGGGGCTAAGCGTCTCCAAAGCTTCCATGTGGCGATAGATACTATGATTCATTGGCATAAATGACCCCAGCCTCTCTCCGTATATCAGTAATAACATTGACCCTTTCATCCCCCCCGGATTCAGATGTGCTGATCGATCGCTCCTCTTGGGTTCAAGAACGAAACAGATTTTGCGGCACGCCAATATCCGTATGACTCGATACCCCGTTTCAAAACACAGCATTATGGGGTGAGCCTGATACATGATTACAACGATAGATGCTATAGCAAAAGAATATGCTGGTATATCCAAGGTTCGTTATTTTATTTTTTGCATTAAGGGAGTTGCTTAAGAGGAACGGGGAGCCTCCTTAACATCAATAGCAGCCTCCTCGTTCATGGAAGACAGGATGACAATGACTGTAATATCGCTGTTAGGACTCTGGGTTTTATGTCAAGGCTTGTCTCTAGAAAATAACTTACTGATATCCTTGCCCTCTTCGAACAGATCAGTGATTCTCTTGCCGACCTCGTTGTCAGGGACCTTGATGTCATCCTTGGTGTCACCGTTGTCGTTCATCAGGGACATGAAGCCGTCGTCAATGTCGATCTATGGCATGTTGTTAGCATCTGCAGTATTCGGATGGCTTATATCCAGTTTGATCAAGGGTGTAATAATCGATTAGCCTTACCAGCTGGAACTCACGGCGCTGAACGTTGGGGACATCCATGTTGTGAGTAGAGGGGCAGAGATCCTCAAGCTTCTTGCCAGTGAAAATGTCAATGGCGACCAGATGGACCTTGGCGTGACCGTGCTTGCCGGTCTTGGAGGTCGACATGTCGACAATCTTGCAAGGACGGCCCTTGATCACGACGTGACCGTTCTTACGCAGAGCAGAGCACTGCATAGGGAAGGTGGTCGAAGCGCCGGCATCGGCGGATTCGAACTGGACATCGTGCTATTGAGGTAAAGAAGACATGTCAGTGGTTTGGTTGTATGAAAACTATTTAGCGTGTCCACGAGAATAGAAGCCAGGCTGTAAATATGGTGTCTTGATATGCCGCTCTGTTCGCATCATACCATCCCCTCTCCAAATTGCTTTGGAGAGGGTCCTGCAGCCCCCTCCCCATCTCTTCAAGACATCAAGTAGCCATGTTGAGTTGGCAACACGCATGTATGTTTCTTTGAATCCCAGGCACCCTTCCTTAACAACGTCCAAGACATTGTCAAAGAAAGTGGTGCACACAATCTTGTATCTGGGTAACAATGGGTAATCATCTCGTTGTGATCTGCGGGGTGGGAGTCGATGGAGGGGAAAGTAGAAGAGGGCAGGCGGCCAAGAGTCGAAGAACGGAGATATTTGACGACAAAAGTAGAAAGCATGATCTGAGGTTCTAGGCTGAGTAGCAACTTACCTCGTCAGACATGGTGAATTTTGGGTGATTGAACCTGGGGAGTGAAAGGAAAGAAAAAAAAGAAAAGATGAAGATGAGGAAGGAAATTTTATTTTTTAAGGAAGAGAAGAAGTTGGGCGGGGTGACTTATGAGGACGAAAAAAAATCGAACAGTGCACACTGTGCACAGATGTAGCTTTTTTGGCTAGTCAGTTCTAATTGTAGAGGGGCAAAAATTTTCTTCTCTTGGAGGGCCTCTGATCCGGGGCATTGGCTGGAGAGGACTCTCGCCTCAGTCGCTCAGGCTCTGTCTAGCAAGACATCGACATCGGCGTCGGCGAGAGCCACTGTTTATCCCATCAGCTGGCGATCTGGCTGTTTGTGTTTTTTTTTTTTTGGAAGAAAACCAATGTGTCAAAGAACAGTGTTATTTGACTGCCAAAGACAAAACAGCATATCAAACTGGCTGTGGCGCTACACAAGGCATGGAGTTGTTAGCGGATGTGGAAATTCTACAGAGCCACTTGGAAGAGGCGTTCTACTAGTCAAACTACCAAAACAACAACTTAGCCGTGTCTTTTCTATGCTATAGTCAGCCAATGATTGTGCATCCAAACACACGGCATTTCTCGTTACATTTTTGCCTTCTTACAACAGAGGGGGGAAGGGCAAAAGGAACATGGAGCAGACAGAAGGGTACAAGCTGGAAAGTGTGCGTTGGGTGCAACAAACACTGTGCCACCAAAGCGACTGGGGTTTGATAGAATGCAGGACTGGACAGGCCATATCAAGGTTTATCGTCTATCTAGAATGGAGTAACTTGTGCATTGTACTAAATAGACCCTTCGCCGTGCTAATTTGTACATTATGCTCTGTATAATATTGGGTTTCATAACAGAAGTTGTGGAGTCCATTTGATGAAGTTCAAGGAAGCTGTGCTATGCACGTGCACGTAAAGTTGCATTTCTTGAGGCAATCTTTGAGATAATGACCCAAGTCTACGGAAGTTGTTAGGGTTAATGCATTATTAGTCAGCTGCTTTTTAATCCATACTGCAGTTGATGCGCGACAAATAATGCCAACGCTGTGATTTTATTGGTTGTTAGCTAGGCGGACACAGTGTAAGCTCCTACATAGCCATGCGCAATCTTGATGTGATCGCTCCCGTTGAGCTCTGACTTGAAGAGGCCAGTCCTTTGCGACCTTGAATTCCCAATTCCATCCTTTTTCTTTGTTTTGCTGTACCCTTTCAAACCATGTGGCTTGACCGTCTAGCCGCCCAGGCTAACCAATCGACGTCCTCCCTTCCACCATCCCGACCACACAGCAGCAACAGCAGCATCAACAACAACAACAGTGCCGCAGCGCGCCGGACGCCTAGCAATCTGAGTCCATATGTGACATCACAGAGAACAGCAGCTGCCTCTTCTCAATCTATCAAGGAATCGACATTGACTTTGGCAACGAACAAACCAACGACGTCACTTCTATCCGCCGCGCGCAAGCAAAATGGCTATCCCTCTCGACAGCCATCACCAGGAGCTCCGAACCCAGAAGCCCTGATACAACAGCTACTAGAAGTAGAGAGCGAAACTTCGGATACCGTTGTTATACCAGCACATACAATCACCGACGATGACCTTGACCTAGACTTCGAGTTCTCCGGACTATCACTTTCTGCATTCGCAACGTCAAATACACCAGCCAAATCTGGAGATGGTGACCTGGCCCTTGAATGTAAGCTTGGTATTTAGCCCTTCACTCTTCGAAAAAAAAAGCTGGGTTCAAGTCAATAAGCTTCTAACTGGGAGTTTATTTCTTTTATAGATGACAGAGAGAAGGAACGACTCGATCAACTACACGGCGCTATTATCGATTGCGACACTGTTCTCAACACGGTTGAAATCAACCTCGAAAGCTTCAGAAGCGATCTAGAGTTTGTCTCTACAGATATCGAAATACTCCAGGCTCGGTCAATGGCGTTGAATGTCCGACTAGAAAATCGCAAAATCGTAGAACGCGCACTCGGTCCCATTGTGGAGGATTTGAGCATCGCGCCTACGGTCGTATCAAAGATTTCTGAGGGAGCTTTTGACGATACTTGGATCAAGGCCCTTCATGAGGTAGACCGTAGAGCCATAGCTTACAAGAAAGAACCTCACGGGGAAGGGAAAGCATGGGAGGAGCTTGGCCCCTTGCTAGAAAAGCTAGTTGATAAGGTATGTGGTGTATACGTGTCAGCTACAGTCTTGTGCTGGTTGTGCCATGGGCGGTCCATGATGTTTGACTTTGTAAGTGGTATTGTTGATGTTGACTTGAAATGTGGTACATCTAGGCTACTGAGCGCATCCGAGATTACATTGTCACGCAAATCAAAGCCCTACGATCGCCAAATATCAACGCACAAATACTCCAACAACAAAATTTGCTCAAGTTCAAGAGCGCGTTCGCATTTCTATACAAGCACAACTCCAAACTCGGCGACGAAATCTGTTTAGCGTACATGAACACAATTCGCTGGTACTACTTACATCACTTTACGCGGTATCAAAAGTCTCTAGAAAAGCTCAAGATCCATGCTTTCGACAAGCACGATGCCTTGGGCGCCGAGGACTCTTCCAGAAAGTCTTCCATGCTCTCTGTTCCCTCTATGCGACAACAAGCGCCACCACATGATGCATTTAACCTGGGCCGCCGAGTCGATCTCCTGAGAACAAACAACCAAACAGCTTTGCCATCGTATCTTGCCGAGGATACACAGGGCTACCAATATCTGGAAGTGCCGTTCCGAAATTTCAATCTTGCTCTGGTAGACAATACCACTGCAGAGTACACCTTTTTGTCATCATTCTTTTCTCCCCCCATGTCCCTGGGCACGATACAAAAGCATTTCAACTACATATTTGAGCCGACATTTGCTTTGGGGCAAAACACTACTCGTACACTTACGGCAGACACGTACGATGCTCTTGGTGTGCTTTTGTCGATCCGCCTGACACAACATTTTGCCTTTGAACTACAGAGACGAAGAGTGCCCGTTCTAGATGCCTACATCAACAATATCAACATGATGCTGTGGCCTCGTCTGCAAAAGGTAATGGACTTCCACTCTGACTCTGTTCATAGCCTAACAACGAGTCTGCCATCCAAACCCTCAAGCTCCAGCATGTCATTTGCCCCGCATATGATCACACAACGGTTTGGCCAGATCCTCCATGGCATCTTGGAACTGAGCTCTGAATCCGCGGATAATGAGCCTGTAGTGACAAGCTTGGGCCGCCTGAGAATGGAGGTTGAATCATTCTTGTCCAAGTATGCACAAGTACAAAGCGGTGGAGATCAACGCAAGCGATCGCGGTTCTTGTACAACAACTTCTCGTTGATTGCGACCATCATCGCAGATACAACGGGAAAGCTTGCCAAGGAGCAGCAGAGCCACTACGACAATCTTAAGGCGCAATTCCAGGAAAGTCTATAAGAGAGCATGATCAGCCTCTGAGTACTTGCACATAGTTGCCTTATCTTTGCATATCGCTTTTTCACAATGTAGGAACCTGCATAGATGCATCATATCCAACGAGACCTTAATCATGGTATGTAGATGGGGAAATGATGGAAAGTGTAGAAGTATGTTTCATTACGTATGTGTGTAACAGAGAATATAATGATCTTTATAGGACGCATATGTGTATCACGTGACCGACTATCTGTGGCTCAACGGGAAAACAGGGCCCTTGAGATGACAGATGACACAGCGTTGAACGGTGATGGATTCTTCTTGATATAGATGGCAATAAGACCAACCGCAATTGTTGCAACCACGGCCTGTGCAGGTTTGCGGTACTTCCATAGGGCTTTGCCAGCGCGTTCTTGTAGGTCCTGCCACTCAAGTTCCAATGTTTGCCTCTTGAAATTCTTGGCCGCATCTTCCATACTCTCGCGGCCGTTTGAGGACGAGTAGGTCTTCAGGCAACTGTATGATGAGATTCTACGCCATGCCCGTAGCGAGTGGGGTGGGTACTTTTCCATCAATGATACAGTTCCAGTGATAAGTCCCTCGACATCTAATGGCTGCGGTACCTGGGACAGCACGGCATGCAGCACGTCTTGCTCGTCATTGGGGATATCCAAGAGGACGTCCCGACGTGACAGGATGATGTGAGCAAATACGTAGACACTAAACGCGGGCTCGGCTGCGAGCATAGCATCAAAAAGACGAGCAATATCTCCGTAACGCTCGATGTTGTGGGCGTACATAGTGAGAGTGCCGGCTAGGGCGTAAAACGGATCGACGACACCAGCTAAATGGCGGCGCAGCGGCGCATCAGCGGCTGCCAAGATGTCGGGGATCAGATGGAGCTGGGAAATAGTCGGGCGCAATGAACTGAGCATAAAATCGCGGATTCGTAATAGAGAGAGGCGGCTGACAGCGCGGGCGCGGGTGCGGCGGTGTGGTAGGACTAACAGGAAAACCTGGCAGATATCGTGATATCCTTGGAAGTAATGCAGGTATGGATGTTGGCGAAGTACTTCAAGCATCAGGTCAGAGAGCTCTTGTTTGAATACTGAAAGCTCTGCTTCGGTTTTGTCTGTTGTGCATGATGTTAGGCAGTCAGTGGGCGTAGAGATATCAGAGGAGAGATGTCAGAGAGCATCACGCACCATTGGGGTAGTACACAAAAGATCTATTGACATCAAGCTGCACCTGATTTTCATCATGGTGAGGCTCAAGATCTTGCCAGGATGAGTCTACTTGGTGTTCCTTGGTCTCTTCGACTACATCATCGCCTAGTAGCAATAGCCCTGTTTGTTGACGGCGCAGGTAAAGAATGGGCATATGTTAGACAAATGAGAGACTAGAGCGCGCGCACAGTCAGAGAGGGAAAGCTTACATGCAGACTCGCGCAGGTCGTCTCTGAGAAACCCGCCTTGAGAGAGCGCAAACGCTTGTAGTTTGGGAATATCGCGAGCATGGCAAGCTTTTTGGATCTCCTTGGCCTTCAAAAGTAGATGCTCAGACTGGGTATCGGAAGGAAGGGCATTCTTTTTGTCTATACTATTGTGGCACTCATCCTCTTGCTGTATTTTCTCGTCGAATTCACGATCTTCAACGGCCATGGCCATGGCGAAGGAGACTCAGTGACGTAATGAGCGAAGCAGAGGATTGGATTGGGTCTTTGTTTGTCCTTCAAGAAGGAGTTCTGCCGAAACTTTGGGGATCTTGAAGCGATGTATCTCCTGAGGGCAGCCTATGGTGATTCCTTGTCCCTGTAGATGATCTAATATGGGTTCTATCGTAGTGCAATATGAGTTGGTTGCTTAGCTTGTGATGGCTGTTGATTTGAAGTCCCTGATCACCAAGCCAAGGTTGACATAGCTTCGAGTGAAGCTTTGGTTGAATGTGAACAAGCTTCGGCTGGCGAGCGTCGGTGGCGTACCGCCACAGCTTGACGCCACAGCTTGGCGCCACATGCAGAAATGTGGCGCCACAGGGTGCGGCCTTTTTACTAAAGAAAAGCTTTCTTTTTCTTCCCTGCGTTTGTAAGACATGCATTTTCAGAGGAAGGGTGAAAACAGAGACAAAGGAAAAAGCCACTCTGCAAAAAGTCAAGAGCCCATCGTTGAGTCTTGTTGAGACTGTCTTGTCGACTCACAAGAACACAGAAACCAACTACAACAACTACAACGAAATGTGATTCCTTGCCTTTTCTCTTGGCAGGTTTCCGTGCCGAATTGGCTCCTCCGGCACGGCCTGCTATGTTTTTGCAGATTTGATTTTGGCTGCTGTGATACATACTGAGAAGCGGGTCCAGCCAGTACCGGTGCTATATATATACATATATATATGTACATATGGCCACTGCCCGCAAGCACTCACGGACATGCTTGCACATGGGCCTTCACATCTAGTCTGTTGTATTTAGCAGGGAGAATCCAAGAATCAATCCAGCATCTGCCGTGAGGAGTTTTCTCGGCGCAGGAGCCTGAAAGCATGTTTACAAAAACAACACTAAAAGGGCCTCCGTAGTTTTTTTTATAGTAGAGTTGCATAACGTCACACATCTACACCACACTTTGTCAATCGAAAATTCTGTGGTGCGGTGAGCCAACAATCACATCACAACCCTCCCCTCCCCGGATCCACTTCTGCCAAGAGAGATATTTGCAGGGTTTCTTAAAAAAGCGGGCTTGTGCTTTTTTTTTCTTCTGTTTTTTCTTCTGTTTTTTTTTCTGGACGAGAAAAATTCTTCTCTGTCTAGACTCAGTCCTGCATAATCATACATGCACGCACACATGCATCCAGATGCAGCACTCGATACCTTCCCATGCACGAGACTACGAATGCTGGATGTGGGTGAAGCTTCGTCTCAAAGAGGCAAACCTGCACAGGATCAAGCATGGTTTACCCGCCCGCTCGTCTCCCCTGCCACAGAAGCTCGGCGGCTGAAGAACTTTTCTCTTGTCGCTTGGAGCGAGGAACTGGCTTATTCCTCCTCGCCAACTAGCCAGATTCCTTGGTCCATTTCTCCCGCCATGCCGCGCAACACTAGCGAGGATTACGAGTAGAGCAAGGTCTTTAGAGTGTCTTCTTTCCTTCTGTTTTCTCTGAGCCCGAGGATCTAAAGCCGCTGCTAGTCAAAAGTGTCAACTTCGGCTTGAAGGATTGACTTTGAGCTGGAATACAGTCTGACGCCTCTACGACAACATGTGGATGGGCTTCTGCTACGTTTCCTTTTGCACCGCTTTCGTGGCATCCCAAAAGTCTTCCAAGGGGCTCCTAGAGAATAGCCAGTGGCACCTTGCACTAGACGACGAGCGAGGGCTGAGAGCCTTTGGCTGTTCCTTTTCAGCTGTGTCCGTAAACGTTCTAGAACGGGTTGATCTCAGGGCGAATGTAGCTTGACTAATGTGCGACACGACGAAAGAGGGATTCGACAATGTTGAGAATACGTGTACAGTCATTGTGTGGGCTCCGGCCAAGTTGTGCACGTCGGGCTAGGGTCGCCGTGCCACCAAGACAGCCGTATACATACATTAATACTAGTAACATGAAAATCCAACAAGAGCCGCGGCACTTTGAGTAGCGAAGCTCTACTGCGTCTCGAGCCTCAAATGAAGGGGGAACTGCGCTCACAATATTTGCCGCTAATGCTGGAGGGAGGGAGGGA
The DNA here is from genome assembly GCA_017591655.1 of Thielaviopsis populi. NCBI lineage: Eukaryota > Fungi > Ascomycota > Sordariomycetes > Microascales > Ceratocystidaceae > Thielaviopsis > Thielaviopsis populi. The sequence continues at coordinate 17,705 of JADILG010000331.1, forward strand.
GGGAGGGAGGGGATGGGGCACACACGTATGCAAATGTGCATTCTGTGCATTCTGTGCATTCTGTGTTGAAACGCAGAGAGCTCGTAACCCTCACGCCCCTCCTCCTCCCCACCACTTGAAATTGTATCCATGTACGTGTGTCTATTTACAGCATGCACCATACCGAATTCCTGTCGAGTACTCCAACCAGTCAGCCAGCTGTCAAACATGTCTCCTGAGTTGGCAGACGAGTGGAAGGCGACGTGAACAACGACGCAACTCAGGCACATGCGTGACTTGCTCCAACCCCCAAGTCCGCCTGCCTCGTTCTGTCTTTCCTTGAATCTCTTGACCGTCATCATGGCGTACTGTTGTAAGCGGTCCCTGTATGGCGCGTAGCACTAGTGGCCAGATGAGTTTAGCCTGTTTGCCAGTTATCATCTGCGTGCTGTCGTCTCATAACTTCAAACAAGCCTGGGAGATGAAACTAGCTCCAATGCGGAAAATCTTGATATGAGCAACAGACCGCGCCCGCCAAGTACGAGTGGTGGTCTAAGTGCAACAAGCGTTGGCAGGCAGACTGGCTGGCCTATGTAAAGAAAGGAAAGACCGTCCTGGTATGATTTGGATTGTGATGTACCATCGCACAATCTTCCCGAACGTGCCGACGAGGGCAAGCAGAACAGGCACCATGGCCGAAGAAGTGCCCCTTGATCAAAATGCACTCACGCAATTGAGACGAGAGACAAAATGAGGTAGCTTTGGACATGTGCGCATGTACATGAATACTACACTTGCCACACGCGCGTACATATGGCGTAGTCACGTTGCACGTAGAGACCTGCAGCTTCAGGCCATAAAACTCTTCTCTTCCGTGCTTGAGCCCGCTAAAATATCTCAATCCAGTGGGATTGACCAGAACAAAGATCGCTGCGGAGGCTACTGCATGTGTATGCACTACGCACCACGCACTACCACTACAACAATACCGCTAGCAACAACCATCCAGTGCGCAAATTCTAGCCCCCTACCCCCGTTGATCCATTTGTTGTGGTCTGGCCTGGCGGTTGATAAGGTGGTCAGAGGGTGGACAGAGAGGGTGGACAGAGGGTGAACAAAGGGTGAACAAAGGGTGAACACAAGGTAAACAAGGTGGGCACAAGGTGGAGAGGAGAGGACCACTGGTCAGCAACCGGCGACTGGCGGGCGGAGTCCGACTTTCTGCCCTCGCTTGGTCGGGAGTGTGTCTCGTCTGTCTCGTCTGTCTCGTCTCGTCTCTCTCTTCCCTATTACGCCCGTCCACCCTGCAGAGGAGAGAACCAAGAGCCAAGAGATGAACTTGTCTAGGCCCTAACTGAGCAAAGGTCAAGTGACATTACCATGACGATAGAGGGCTGGGAACCACTAACCCTCGCCCGTTTTCTCTTTTCCGTGGCCTATTTGCAACATTGCCATGGTAGACTGCAAGTTGGATGGGCAAAGTGGCCCATCTCGGCGTATGCCCAACAGGTGCTCAAGGACAGAGGCCTCTGAGGCTAGAGCTCGGTGGACAGGTCATGCTTGTAACTGTGTCTTTGGCTATGAGCACGCCTCCTTCCAGCTTTCACTTTCCAAAAGACAGTGAGCCCTGTTTTTTTTTTCTCGCCCCTCTCTCCCCTTCACCCCCTTTGCATCTGTGTCCACCACCATTTTCTTTCCCACGTCTCTTCTTTTCCACTTCTCTTCTACCTTGTCACTCTTTGTTCTAAAGAGGAGGCGATGGAAGCCACCAAACACAGCCACAACAAGACCAGATGGAAACAAAATCGCAACTGGGGAAATGTAGAGGTTAGGCATTGGGTGTTGAGGCGGTGTACGTGAGCACAACTCTGACATAGAGATGATCAGTTGTCTCGGGTAGAGTGATGGGCAATTTGTCACTATTCGAGCATAGCTCAGGGGCCACCTCCAAGTCTATAGCCACTAGGACCAAGCTCAGTGACCAAGAACAGAATGAAGACTTGGACTTTGGACGAGCTAAGCCCCAAGCCCTGTAATAGAAACCCCCTCTGCCCGTGGTTGAGACTAATATTGCATGCTAGAGGGCAGATCAAGGAGTCGCCTTTGAAGTGTCTTGTCACTAATGGGCGAGCATTGATCGCTAGATTACAACAGGGCTGTGGCACTAACGACGCACGATGCGCTATAGCATTCCAGCTCCCCCTCCCAATACTATCAGAGAGGGAACAGAGTATTTAGTGGCGCACATCGTAGTTTGCGTACGCGTCGGTTTGGTCCAATGACCTGCTGAGAATGAGTGTTTGGATTAAAAAGAGAAAAAGCCAGAACTTGAACTGACTTCATCAAGTACCTTTAGGCTGCAATACTGACGCTCTATAGCTACTACAATAGCTGTAGCATCGTGGTAGCCACAGCAGGGCTCTGATTTCGGTTGCCATCGGCAATGAGCTGCATGTTCCTTGTGGCTAGTAATTGAAATGGAGTTTTTCTCCGACTTCTATTCCTATAAAGTAAGCTTGGACGTTCGAGGGCATCATTACTAGCGGATATGGGACACCGAACAGGCAACTAGAGCTTGGCGTTGGTGTATAGACATCGGAGGTACTCTCCGAGTCAGAAGGGCTCCTGAGGGAGGGCCATTGTTGCTTGATGATTGACCTGCTGTTGCGTCAGCCACGCATGAGCTCGTGAATGATTTAGACACGGAATATAATTCACCCAAGGTAGATCAAGTCGAAGGATACATTGCAAGCGACACTGCTAGATATTGAAGTAGGAATCACGGGATCAAACAAACCCATAAATGTCATTATTATGGCCGTTACATTGCAACGCCACACACAAGTCATGTCGGACAAACATCATCTTTTTTGCAAGGCTTGGCCACGTTGGACGGAAGCCATACCTTTGGACGCGTTACAGCCCTGTTAAACCGAAGCACGGAGGGGGAAGAAATGAGACCAGATGCAATACCAGAGCTGCAGCTTTACCAGCTTGTGTGAATATTAGGCAGCTTTGCAGGTGGGGGAGGTTAGCGAGAGAAGAGGAAAGATCAGCTTGCGTGAAGACAATATATCCAAGTGAAGAAGAATAAGAGGAAGAAGATACACTGATCGTCCATGTGCATGGATGGGCATTCATTCGCCTCTCTAAACAGTGGGTTGGATTCCAAGAGAGGAGAACCCTGGGATCCAGAAGACAAGACCTGGCCGCAGGTCTGCCCGCCCAGCCCACATCCGTACGTGTGCATTGTAAGCACATGATGTATATGCACATAGTGAAGGAGAGACTCAAGCTTCGCAGCGCAGCTAGGCAGAGAATGGACGAGAATGGACGAGTAAAGAGGGTTGTGCATGCATGCATTGGAAAGTATCTGCCTGCATGTACACATGCATTCGTAGAAACGCGAACCAGGTAATGGATGAATGTCGCTGTTCTTACTCACAAGCCGAAGAAATAAACTCATGTCCATAGTTGCAAGTAAGACAAAACATTGGGATGGTTGCACTAAGGTCTGGAATTAAAGTGGAGACAACAAGAAGAAGAAGAAGAAGAAGAAGAAGCACCATCTCCATCTGGTTCCGCTGAGTTTTGTCTGACATAAAGCAAGCATAGGCCGAGAGAAAGAAAAAAAATTAAGAAGGCGGGAGAGAGAGGGGAGGAAAAAAAAAAGGAAAAAGAAGAAAAGAAAAAAAAAGAAAAGAAAAAGAAAAAGAAAAAAAAGCAAAAAAAAAGCGAAGCAATTGCCTGTTGCATCTTGTCTTTTTGTTTGAAATCTTTGTATGCATATGCATGTATGGGCATACATACGTAAAGTCTAGGTACATCTCAACCCACACTGACCAATACCAATCCACCCCAGGCTTTTGAGAAATCACTCACGTCACAATAGCCAACAGGCCGACAGTCCCTTCCCTTCCTTCACCTTGTTTGTGTGCTTGTGCTTGTGCTTGTGCTTGTTGCGCTTTCCTTACTTGTCCCACTTGATTCCCCCCCACTCATCCCAACCTTTGTTGAAACCTGTGGACGGTTAGTGTGGCCCAAGCTTTTTTTTTTTCTGTCTCTTTCTTCCTTGCGCCCTTGTTTGGTACTTGCTCTAACTTTGGTGTCGGCTCGTGGGGGGGGGGCAAAAAGTGACTGATCGAATAATCGGTTCTAGGCTTAGGCTCAAAATGGTCTCTAAATATTCGATCGTTACGTTTTTTGACCAAGTTTTACATCAACATCTCTTCTCCTCTCAACCTCGGAACAGCCCCGGCTTGACGATATCATTTCCGGGATATATATGATATCATTCGCCTCCATATTGTTTTAACGGCCTCTCTCAAAGAAGTCTGCTCTGGATATTTCAAGGGTAAGAGCAAAACAGGCAGTCGCGCACGCAAGCCTCCCACCAACAGAGAAATTGCCATTCTCGATTATCCCGCTGGAATTACCGCTCATTATCTACGTCCTCTATCAAACTACCACACCGGCCCATTTGTATCACATTTCCGTTTCTCCGCTTTCCCATTTCCCCGTTTCCCCGCTCCCACATCTCCCCATCCGCCTTTCCGCGACATTGACGTTATTCTCTCAATCCAAAATGCTTGTTAATCTGAACCAGCTCCAGGGGGACACCATTACTTGGAAGTACCTGAAAAAGCCTGGCTACAGACATCTCCAAACAGAGCGATCTTGTCTCGTTGAAGCGCCTGTTGAAATACCTGTTCGCTTTGAGCTTTGAGCTTTGAGCTTTGGGCTTTGGGCTTTGAGCTTTGAGCCTTGAGCCTTGAGCCTTGAGCCTTGAGCCTTGAGCCTCGTGCGCTGTCTTTTCTTTGCTTGCTGTCTAGAATCCAAGCTCTCTAGTAGCTGGTACGATCACCGACTGCGCACCATTATCCTTTAGAGCATGAATATCGCGACGAACCTGGGCTGGGCTTGGTTTGTTCATCACTAACTTGGCTGATAGAAGTCTTTGACTCATTGGCCAGTTGGCCACCTCCTGCCCATCTCTATTTCCTCCAATAGTCGGCCTCACTCTGTCTGTCTCTCGCTCCATCTGCTTCCATTCCCATAAACCTGTCCACTTTCAACCCACCTCTTGGTGTGCTCCTAGTGCCTTGTAGTACGAAGAGACCCTTACAGAGTCTACATTTGTCTGCGCGCAGACTGACTGACTGCCACCCTGTGGCACTGCCTTACGTCTTCACTCTACTCTGAGCCCTTTGATTCATACTGGGCGTAGCATATGATATCTTGACGCTATCCCTGAGCCCTAACCGTCTGTTTAACTTGACTGAGGGTTGACCGGGGATACAGCGCGAGAGTAAGTTGCACATACCCCCCCCCCCCCTCGTTATGAACAATCACACTCCTCTGGGATCTTTTTCCTTTTCCTTCACTCCACTCACTACACGCGCACATGGGCGGCCACGCCAGTAGTTAGTAGTGCTACTACTTTGTACAAATAACTGCAAACTGATCTGGTACTTGAGATGTATGTATTTCGGTACAACTCAATCCACCACTAGTGCCAACGTTCTACAGACTCTTGGGTGTGCACATAGTGTCGAGTACACAGAGTTAAACCGGAGCTTGATTGCGGCGTCGTGCAGACTGGACTGCACTGCGTTCTGGCTTTGGCTACTGCTTCTCGCTCCGACCTGGTCTCGGCCCCAAGTTATCGTATCATGGCTGGTATCAAGATGCTATGGAAGCTTCTAGTTCAATCCTTTATTAGGATCATACTCACCTTCACAGCAGCTTCTACACACGTACACCATTGCGAACCGACTACCAGGCTCTAGTGAGCAGCATTCCAAGTCAAAGGACACAGGGTCAGTGTGAGTTTCGCCAGTAAAACATAGTGGCCTGTTCTATAGCTCATGGGGCCAGTGCCAGTCAGGCCTGCGCCAATTCCTGACCACGGACTCCTCAGTGAGGTGAATCCAGCAACACAATTTGCTGCTGCTCGTTGATTCAAGTACCATCTATGTATGGGTACATGTACCCATACATGTACCCAGACATGTAGTCACCATTCCACTCGGATTCCACCACGACGGTAGCATTCAGAAGGCTACTGTTATACGCCTGGCTGTCGCGTGAGTGCAGGGGAAGGCTGTTGCTGTTGAAGTAGCAGGTACTAAGGTACTACTTCTTCCGCTGCCAGATACATTGAGCCATTGAGCGTACACATCTACACACATACATAGTACACGGAAGCTCGTCACTACGCTCACCCCGTGCCTCCTGATCGGTTGCGATTGCAGTCTAACTTGGAGGCTTTTATTTACTCCCTTACAACAGTGAACACCCTCTTCTTGGGGGCCCCCTCTCTCCCCCCCCCCCCCCCCCCCCCCCCCCCCCCCCTTTCTTTCTCTCCCCCCCTCCCCCCCTCCTTTTTTTTTTCTCTTTTTTTTTTTTTTTTTTT
>JADILG010000332.1:0-24063 GCA_017591655.1 Thielaviopsis populi
GGGGGCAGGGCGTTTATATAAAAAAGAAAAGACAAGCCAGCCTTTGATCGAATCCAGGTCAGGCCTATGCAGATACCCCCAGCACATCTCTTCAGGCTCAGCTTCACCCCAAAACGACGGACGAAAATGCAGCCAGTATCTTGAGGAGGGGTTAAAGCAGCACACACGCAGGCCATGTAGCTTCCAGAAAGCTACTGCAGTGAAATGACAACGGCTGTGAACAAGGGCTCGCTGTGCCATGCAGTGCGAGACCAGGAGCTACAGCAATGGACGGCAGCCAGACATGAAGCATTACTCGTTATTATTGCATCACACCCGATGCAATGTAATTTTACTTGTCTGCTCATCTCGAGCAGCCACTATAACATTGCGCCCGCACCCGCACACACACCTGTACACACACTCACACATACGCTCATACGCTCATACGCTCACACGCTCACATCTTGTTTCTTTGGTCCACTATCCGCACCTGCAGTATGCTAACAATGCTTCGTATTTTGCAGAGCCACCGTTTCGCAGGAGTGCATCTCCATGTACAATGATCTGAAGCTCAACAAGAAGTACAAGTACATCATCTTCAAGCTGTCCGATGACAACAGGGAAATCGTTGTTGACGAGGCCTCGGATGATTCCGACTGGGAGAATTTCCGCCAGAAGCTGATGAGCTCCACCACCAAGAGCAAGAGTGTATGTTGTCTACATTGGCCGTTAATATCTTCTCCGTGACCCTACTGCATGAATACAACGAGCAGCTAGCTATGCCTGAGAAGCTGGTGGAGTAGAATACACACTAACACTTTTATGTACAGGGCGTTGTTGGCAAGGGCCCCCGTTACGCCGTCTACGACTTCCAGTACAGTCTGGCCTCTGGCGAGGGTGAGCGCAACAAGCTGACCTTCATTGCCTGGTCTCCCGATGATGCTGGTGTCATGGTAAGCTAGCCAATCCCAACACTTGCCGTCTCTCTGCATTTGTTTGTGCATATGCTAACCTGTTGTTCTCCCTTCTCTTTTTTGCCTCTACAGGCCAAGATGTTGTACGCCTCTTCCAAGGAGGCCCTCAAGCGTTCCCTGACCGGTGTCGCTGTCGAGCTGCAGGCAAACGACCCTGACGATATCGAGTTCGGCCAGATCATCAAGACGGTCAGCAAGGGCAAGGCCTAAGCGAACAGCGCCTTCTTTGTTTCTGTTTGCCTGTATCCCTCCCAACCTAAGCCACTACATACCTTTCCAACTTAATTAAACATACCATCTTGTCATCATCTGCAGCTTCATGGACCACGGCGCCTGTGACAATGATGAGAAAATAAGCACGCACGCTTGTGTGCGTGCGTGCCAGAACGACGTCATCCCTCTTTTTTTTCTCTTTGTCATTTCACCGTCACTGGCGTCTCTTATTCTGTTAGGTTTAAGCTGAATACTGCCATTGATCAAATCTTTTTTTTCTTTTTTTTTCTTTTTTTTTTCGTTTTCTGAGTGACCTCTTGTGTCTTTATTGTTGAACTATTGCACTGCCGCGCTATGCCAGTATGTCCCGGTGCTTGTATTGCCACGTATATGTCTTGTTCAAAAGCTTGCAATATTGATGGCGCACGAATGTACAAAGTATGTAGATTATTTGCCCATTTTAACAGGTCACAGTTTATAAAAAGAAATACATTTCATGTCGTCATTATAATTACTCTCAAGTACCTCCACCCATTTTCCGCTAGACACACATCTACTGCGTTGCCGTATAACTGGCTTTGAAGGTGGCCAGGAGCTGTGCTGCCGCCTTCTCGTCCTTCAACTTGGACTCCAAAAAGCCCTGCAGCTCGGACCAAAACGCTGCGCCTCGAAGCACATTGGCCACCTCAGCATCTGAGGCGGAAGCTGCCCCGCTGGCAGCAGCTACGGCAGACTCGTCCTTGGCCAACGCAGCGGCACCGCCGATGATCATGACGCCCAGCTCGACGCTGGTGAGCGTGTCGCCAGCGAGGTCCTTGAGCGTCTTGCTGTCGACCACGGGCTTCTTCTGGAACAGCAGCTTGATCTTGGGCAGCGCGGCGCCCGTGCGCTCGGCGACCACGGCGCGCAGGTCGGCTACTGACACCGTCAGCGGCTGCGCCGGCAGGCTGATGGCCAGCGGTGGGTTGCGCGCCGATTTGAGCGAGACGGCCACGCTGCGCTCGGCGCCGGGCGCGAACACGGTGCGTTTCGACATGGGTGTCGGCATCTTGGGGAGGGTGTACTGTGGGGAGGGCGCAGGCCAGGTTAGCGTTGTGGCAGTCAGTGTGTGTGTGTGTGTGTGTGTGTGTGTGTGTATATGAAGGGAGAAACGTACGGCGGGGCGGCCAGGGAAACGCCGCGCGTCTTCCACGTGGTCGGCTGAGAGAGTCGTGGGCAGGACGGCGAGCCGGTCCAGAAAGCCCTGGGCAAAGGAGACTTGAGTGGTCATGGCGAAGGTCGGGGAGGTGTTCAGAGGTTGAGAGGACAACGACAGGCGAGGCTGAGAGACGGCAGTCGACGGAGTAAAGAAAAAAAAGAGGCAAGGCTGAGAAAAAAAAAGGGGGGGGTGGGCAGTCGAGGAGATGGAAAGCGGACGAGTCGAGAATTGCTGGCTGGTGATGTAGGCAGCTCTTGTGTTACTTCACCGAAGCTCAGGACAAACAGCCCCGCCATAAACAGCGACGCAATCTAACCCCAGACCCTGGCTGCTATCGCCACGTGACCCCGCGATAACGTCTTATCGCCCGATCCTGCAGAAAAAAAAGTTTCGGCGGGCCTTGGTCCAACTTGCAGCAGGTTTTTTTTTTTTTTGTCTTAGAGCCAGAACATCTACACATACAATTTTCTTTTTTCTTTCCCCCATCATTGCACGCATTGCGAGTGCAGCCAAGTTGTACTCTGCCTTTTGTTTGTTTACCATTGGCCGGTAATTCTGCGTTGATTCCCCCTTCTGGCTGCTACTTGCATTGATTGCTCGCTGTCTTGTTTTTAGCTGTTTCTTTGTTCACATCATTCACAATGGGTGTCGGTCGGCGTATGGGCAAGAAGCAGGGCATTCCCGAGCCGCTGTCCGAGGAGCACTTTGCCAAGCTCAAGCGCAAGGCCGGTCTTCCGGTCGACGAGATCAGCGATGGGCCCGAGAAGAAGCGGAGACGAAGCGCCAAGCGCGCCGCCATGGAAAAGGAGAAGCAGGAGAGACAGGACAAGCAGCAGGAGGAGCGGGTATCGCGCACTGCCAAGAAGGCCTTGGAGGCCAAGTCCAAGAAGGCTGCTGCCGCTGCGCTGACCGCTGCTGCGTTCCCCACCCCCAAGAAGACGTCCATGCCGGCCAAAACCAAGAAGTCCAAGAAGGTTTCCCTCGCCCCGTCTTCGGACGAGGACGAGGACGAGGACATGGCCGAGGACATGGCCGACGAGTTCCCCGACGCCGAGATCAACGACTCCGACGATAGCGAAGAGCCCCTGAAGCTGCGCGACGACTTCCTGGGCTCCGACCTGGACAACGATGACGAGGAGGATAACGACGTCTACGACTCGGACGAGGACCAGACCCGTGGCGGCAAGATGGTCTTCTCCGAGGACGAGGACGAGTCTGACGCCGAGGAGCGCCTCACCAGAGCCAACATTGCCGCCATGTCCCGCAAGCTGGACGAGGAGCGTGCGCGCGAGGAGCAAGAGGCCGAGGCCGAGATGCGCGATATGCAGACCAACATTGACGGCGACGACCGGCCCAAGATCCTCGACGGCGCCGACCAAGACGACGACGATCTCGATGGCGAGGACCCGTTATACGCCAAGCCCAAGGCGCTGCTGGCGCCTGACCTGCAGCTACTGCGCACGCGCATCACCGAGACCATCCGTGTTCTCGACTCGTTCAGTCAACTGGCCGAGCCGGGCCGCTCGCGCTCCGAGTACACGGCCCAGCTGATCAAGGACATGTGCGCCTACTACGGCTACTCGCAGTTCCTGTGCGAGAAGCTGTTTGCCCTGTTCCCGCCCCGCGAGGCCTTTGCCTTTTTTGAGGCCAACGAGAGCGGCCGCCCCGTCGTCATCCGCACCAACACCCTGCGCACGCACCGCCGCGACCTGGCCCAGGCTCTGATCAACCGCGGCGTCACGCTGGAGCCCGTCGGCAAGTGGAGCAAGGTCGGTCTGCAGATCTTTGAGAGCAACGTGCCGCTGGGTGCCACGCCCGAGTACCTGGCTGGCCACTACATTCTGCAGGCGGCATCGTCATTCCTGCCCTGCGTGGCGCTGGATCCGCAGGAGAACGAGCGCGTGCTCGATATGGCTGCGGCGCCCGGTGGAAAGACGACGTACCTGGCTGCCATGATGAAGAACACGGGCTTTGTGCTCGCCAACGATCCCAACAAGGCCCGTGCCAAAGCGCTGATTGGTAACGTACACCGTCTGGGCTGCCGCAACGTGGTTGTGTGCAACTACGATGCGCGGGCCTTCCCCAAGCCCCTCGGCGGCTTCGACCGCGTGCTGCTGGACGCGCCGTGCTCGGGCACGGGCGTTATTTCCAAGGACCCGTCGGTCAAGACCAACAAGACGGAGCGCGACTTCCAGACGCTGCCGCACACGCAGAAGCAGCTGCTGCTGGCCGCCATCGACTCGGTCAACCACGCCAGCAAGACGGGCGGCTACATTGTCTACTCGACGTGCTCGGTGACGGTGGAGGAGAACGAGCAGGTAGTGCAGTACGCGCTGAGCCGCCGGCCCAACGTGCGCCTCGTCGACTCGGGTCTGACCTTTGGCAAGGAGGGCTTCACGTCCATTGGCGGCAAGACCTTTGACCCGTCGCTGAAGCTGACGCGCCGGTACTACCCGCACACGTACAACGTCGACGGCTTCTACGTGGCCAAGTTCCAGAAGTTTGCCGCGACGCCGGCCAAGGCGGTGCGTGCCGAGGCGGCGGCCAGTGCTGGTGCCGGTGAGGACGACGACGACGAGGCGGCCAACAAGGCACCGATTGTCGACGAGGACGGCCTGGGTGCGCAGATGGACAAGGCGAACGAGGAGAACGCGCAGGATGGCTTTGGTGGCTTTGACGAGGAGGAGGATAACAAGCACATTGAGAAGGCGAGACGCAATGCTATGCGCCGGCGCGGTTTCGACCCCCGTGCTTCGGTGACGAAGAAGGCGGAGAAGAAGAAGACGGAGGAGAAGAAGACGGCCGAGGAGGAGAAGGCCGAGAAGACGACGGAGAAGAAGAAAGACGAGAAGCCCGTCCCGGCCGAAAAATCACCCAAAGCCACCACCACCACCTCCAAGGACAAAAAGGCCAAGAAGACGACCAAGTAGATTTTTCTTTTATTTTTTCCCTTATTTTCTTTTTTCCGGTTTCTTTTCTATTTTTCTCTTTGTACGTACTTGAATTCATTCAGCGATGGTAATGCGGGCGGAAGCGGCCTCAAAAGAAAAAGGAAAAGTATATGAGATCATATTTTATTGTAATTTATTTTTCCTGTCAATGTGGAAAAAAGAAAAAAAAGAAAAAAAAAGGAATCACGTGATGCCTCGTTATGAAGCGCATCACCAAGCATCGTCTATCGCAGCTTCAAACAAGCAAACAGGTGAAGAGGTTAAAATAAAACGTCGTTGCATCGTCAATCATAAGAGCAGGAAATAAGAAAGAAAAGGAAGAAAAAAAAAGGTACAACAACAACAAACAAGAAGAGAAAAAAAAAAAGAAAGAAAAGACAAAAGCCAGACCGCCAGAAGGATATCAAACACTGTCCCCCAAGTCCAAACCCCGGCTTGTGTATAAGAAAAGAAACAAAAGAAACAAAAGAAAATACATGAGTGAAAAGAGTACCTTGCCTTGCCTTGGTGTGGCTGTGAGGCTCCAGAGTCTCAAAACAAAAAGGAAAAACAGGCCCAGGAAGGAGCCTGTGCACGTGTGGATGGAGAGGCCGCAGACACCATACAACGCATCTCGTCAGCAACAGCCACGGCCCTCTGTATTGCAAAGGATAAGAGGCCGTCGCCCGTCTGACCATGGCCAGCGCACATATCATTCAGAGCCTTCGGGTCCAACAGGACTCCCGCCCCCCTGGCCTTTCTTAGTGGTGATAATCGCCAACCACCAAGTCTCGCAGCGTCCAGCGCCAGCTCTCCTTGTCGCGGCGCCCGCTAGATGCTGCCAGCCAGCGCTCGCACTTTTTGCGCCAGCGCTCTTCTTCTTCGCGCTGGCGGCGCACAAACTCGGGGCCGACATCAAACTCCTCGCCGACCATCCACTCGTCCTTGACGTCACTCGCCCGACCGCCCCCCGGCGTAAGCTCGCCCGAATCGGCCGAGTTGTCCATCAGGTCCGGAATGTCTTTGAATGGGTCTTCGTCGCTGTCTTGGTCGCCGTCAATGCTATCGAGGGCGTCACTTTGTGAGCCGGCTGCGCTGTGCAGATTGGAGTTCGATGGCCGGCTTCCAAGACCTCGCTGGTGTTGCCGGTGGCTGATCTTGAGCCAGCACATGTTCTGCGGGTCAAACACCATGCCGCCAACCACCTGGATGCCCTTGGTGGCGCTAATGTTTGTAATCAAGGCAGGGCGAGGAGTGTTGGTCTCCTTGTCACGTATCACCATCTGAGGAATCGTGATAGCCAGAGGCGACCGGGCCGCAAGGGGGGGCTCAAAGGCGGCAAGGGCGCCATCGTTTCCCTCCCAACGGTAAGTATCAGGGTTGTAGCACATGCCGTCTTGACCTTTAGAGAAAAAGTGTTAGCACTTTCATCACAATTAACATAACCATGGGGGAACTGAAAACATGACTTACTCTTTGGCTCTCTTGCATTGCCCATGTTGGTTATGAGTTGCGGCTTTTGCTGCGTCTTCTTGGACGTTTTGCGCGACCGCACCGGGCTGGGAAGGCCCGGGCTAAAGTTGCTTCGGTTCGAGAGCTGGGCCACTCTCGGAGTCGGATACTGCGTGCCGACTGCTCCTTGTGAAGGCGCTCGTTGTGCCAGAGAGGCTTCGCGAGCGATGCGGCTGGAAGCCGTGTCCCGGGCAAACCGGGGAGTGTAGCTGCCCGAAGTAGACGAGGTAGGAGTGAATGGGGCAGGAGAAGGAGTAGTCGTGCGCTGCTCAGGCTGAATGTTGCCATATAGTTTGCCGCGTAGAGCTGCCTTGGGCCCGCCAGTAACAGGCGCCTTGACAAACTTGGCTTCAGCAGTAGCAGAAGTGGGCAGATCGTCAAAAGCATCAAGCTCATGGCCGTCGCCAAAATGACGCGTCTTGGGCTTGTTGAACTGTCTCCAGGAGGAATCTAAAGTTGCCTTTTCATGCGCACGGTATCGCCGCGGACTAGGTGATCGCATACCGGTGCGAGAAACGTTGCGCGATGTCGGCCGACTGTCCAGATAAACTTCACTAGTATGTCTACGGATGACACGAGGGCCTTTGGAGGCAGCATTCTGCGATTGCGAGTGCGATGATGCACCAGGGGGGACAAAGGGCGCCGGTTTTCGAGGCCCAGTAGAGCTGGAAAGCTCTGAGACCGCCGGTGTCTTGGGCCGTATGAGCGAAGATGGGCGGCTGCTGGAGCTGGGAGTAACCAAATCGGACCGGGATGAGGGCCTGTTCAGGTTGGTCGTCAGAGCTGCCAACTTGACCGACTGCGGCCCTCTCATGACGGGAAGAGACCGCTTAAGACGCAGTAACTGCGCATTGGTAGTATGGGCCTCGCGCAGGTTCGAATTTGAGTTTTTGGGTGCAATCTCTCGCCGTCTGAGAGTATTAGAGGAAGTCAACGAAGTCGACGACATGGGAGTAGTAGGTGTGGCTAGGCTGGAAACAGATGACTGTGCGGAGTGGCCGAGCCGGCTTGTAGGGCGACGACTGGCGCGCTGTTGTATGGGGCCGCCGCTTTCAGATACAGGCTCAAGAGAGAGGTGGGGGCTGCTGTGGCCATGACTAAGGCGCGGAAGACGCGACTGTGACGACTGGGGGTTTAGGGTTTTGGTGTTGGAAAAGGTAATGGATGCGGTAGTCTTGATGCGCGGGGGGACGTTGTCGCGTGATGTCTTGCGCTTAATATTTTTGTGTGCTGTAATTTTACGGGCATCAATAGGGCCGTCTCCAAATTCAAGGCCGTCAAGCAGGTCCTCGTGATCGGTAGAGGGCGTCTGAATAGACGCCCAAGGAGATTGCGCTGGTTCTGCGGATTTGGGATCGGAAGAGTTGCTCTTCCTGCGATCGCTCAAACCTTTAAGGCGATCATCCAAGTTAAGCAAGCCCGGAGGCAGAACCAGTCCATCGAAGGTGTCGTCTTCGCTCTCGACGGTGATAGAACTAGCAACACTGGGGCTGAGTGCAGAGGCTGATGAGCTGCGTGCAGAGCGTTGTTCGCGCTTGGTCCCGCCGTATCTCGTACCGAGACTTCCACTGCCATCACCCCAATCAAGGTCATCGTTGTGGGACAGAGCCAGATCAGGAATGTCGCGAGCCTTTTTGAGACTTAACTTGCAGTCTGATGGCAGTTCCAGATCAGCTTCAAAGTCATCGTCGGCGGCGGCAGCAGCAGCGGCAGTAGATGGGGCAGGAAGATGCGGCTGTGGTGTGATGTTTTGGAGAGATGTAGCGGGAGTGATAAGAGAAAGCGGCTTCCGTTGTTGACGTTTGGTGACCTTGATAGTGTCACCGCCAAAAAAGCCATCGTCATCATCGTCGCGGAACTGGTCTAGATTAATGGGCTTTGGTTTCAGGCTGGGGCTTGGGATGGGACTCGGGGCCGGGCTCGCGTTGGCATCGAGTGGCATATTGAGCGATGCAGAGCTCACATCGGAAGCCAGAGAGTTCAGTGTAGAGCCGCTGACTTGACGGAGGGTCTCGGGGAATCTGGAGCTATCCTGCTGCTTAAGCGAAAGGGCGTGTCCTGATTCAGGGAACTCTAGATCGACCTCCCAGCCGTCCTGGGAGACCTTTTTGCCCTTGCGCCCTCCGAGTCGGTTGATAGATCCTCCAGTGAGGGCAGACGGGGGGATGTTTTTGGGCAGAGGGATGCCCAGGTTGGCAGCGGCCTTGATGGCATCCAAAGTGGATCTCTCGTCTTCAGGGAGGAGCACATGCCTCTCTTCGCCGTTGAGCGACTCTCGCTCAGACCGAAAGGAAATGTGTGAGGAATGGGAGTCTCTGCGATGGGATACCGAGCTGGGAGAATTGAGCATGGCGGATCCTGTGGACTGGCGGCCGCTCTGTGTAGTGTGGAAGCTGATGTCGTCGTCGAGGAGGAAGTCGTCGTCGTCCCAGTTTTCAATGTCGGCAGCGGCGACAACAGGCTCGCTCTGTTTTAAGCGTAAAGACTCCATGTCGATGGCGTTGGGGTTGTGTGTGTGTGTGTTGGGAAAATCACAGCAGTACAGGCTCTCTTGTTCGTTCTCGGGGTCGTGGTCCGCGTCGTCAAGGCTGTCGGATCATGACGAGAGCTATGCGGTGATGTGTGGTGCGATATTCGGGGCGTGCTTCCAAAGAGTTATGGCTTGAATATTTTCGCTTGGGCGGAGGGAGGCGCGCTGATTTTGGAACAAGAGGAATCGATCGGATTGTATGAAAAGACAGCGCCGCAAACTGAATAAACGAGAGAATGAGAAGAAGAGACTTTGAGCTGGCGATTGTAGCACGCGGGAATTTGTATGGAACAGAATGTTGGAGCGAGATGGGCGGGAAAAAAAGGAAGCCTGGAAATACAAAAGAGCGACAATAAATTCGGAACAAAGAGAAAATGAAAATGAATGTGAATAAAGAAAATGAAGCGGAAAAAAATCAAAGGGAAAAGGCGCAGAAAAGTCTGAATTTCTTTGTCGCTCAAAGAAAACAAATCAAAAATGCTCAAAGAAAAAAAATAAAGACAGAAACAAAAAAGAATTAAAGGCTGAAAGGAAATTCGTGATCTTTTTGGGGGTTTCGTTTGGCCGTTTGTAGTGGAGAGCCAAAAATGGGCAGGTAGGGGGACAGGGGGAAGGAGCAAACAGGGAATTGGCAATAAAGCAAACAAAAATGGGAAAAACGAGGAAGGCACAAAAATAGGTGGTCAACGGATAAAATACATGAACAGAGCAGTTGCGCTTTTCTTTGTTTTGTGCAAACGCAATGAAAGAAAAGAAATTGTGATGGCTGAACCGTGCAGAGAAAAAAATGAAGAATCCAAGTGGCTGGTTATGCACAACGAGCAAGCACACAAATGACTCTTGCCTCCTTGTGCTAGAGTAGAAGTAGCGAAAGGAGTTATGCAGCTAGCACGTAAAGTGGCTATGTGGCTGTTTTTGTGCATCCTACTCATAACTTACAGAGTGCCTATAGGCTTGTACAAATGCCCTGTTCATAACTTGTAGAGGGCCTGTGGCCTTGTGCATATGCACAACTTTAGACTATATTGTGTAAATCAAAGAGGCTAGGCGTTACAGGCTAGAATTTTGTGGCCTGTAGAGCGCAATCGTTTCTTCGTAAATGAAGATCGTTTTTGCTCTCTTTGTTTGGCTTCTCGAATCATATGAAACTCACTCGAGTTTGCTTCCTAGTTTTCTACAAATGCACAAATCTTGTCAAGCTTACTAGCTTGTTTTCCTTCTTGTGTATTGTTTACTTTCATCGCTCTCTGTTGACAAACTGGTGGCGAAGTCTCATAGGCAACGTAAGTTCCCGTCCGTTTCACACACTGTACTTGGACTGCCTACGGCAAGCTGTCTTGGCGCACTATGGGCACTGTACCCACTGTGTTCTTGCGCATGCACACTGTGGCCACTCAGAGAACAGACGATTTCGTTAAATTGATGCAACGGCACAGCTCAACCTGAAAGACAAACAATACGTCACGGTCGTAATGAAGGGACACTCGTTGATGCATTAAGCACGAATATATGTCTTTTTTCACATGCCGCTTTGCTTGCGGGAGCTCGACGATGAAACGACGACCATAGCAGGTTAGTGGGTTTGTTTGCATTGGCAGAGTCTGTGTGCAGCTAATTGTTTACCTTTGCAGGCTCTTGTCAAGATGTACGAGAACCTTGCCACACATTGCATATGCAGATATGCATGCATTCACTTTAGCCACTTTTAAGCATGCTGAATGTAAGGGTTAGACTATACGTTGCATTCCCCATTAAAGTTGTAGCAACTCGCACTCATCGTGGCTGAAATCAGCCTGTGGCGCACATATGGCGCACCACTGTGGCGTCGCCTCTTCAAGCTTGGGCCGGGTTGCTGTCTGTGTCGAAGGGAGCTTGTTTAAGTCATTCCTTATTGATATTGCAAACCCGCCAGCTGGACACGATTTTCTCTTTGTCCTCTCTCAGAATCTCTCATTTCGGATCCGATGGCACCTCCGGAACACATTCTCCGGTTCGCTGTCGCCGATGACGAGGCCTCGTCGTTTGTGCTTGTCCAGGCCGTCCAGACCGGAGACTCTCCGCTAGATCTCAAGCTGGTTGGAACTGAAGGCGCGGCGCCGTATACGACTTCAAGTAGGTCACTGGGATGCAGGCTTTAGCCTCAAGTACACTGATGCTGAAGCTGACCTGACTCTTCATAGTACAGAGCATGCATATTGCTGGGCTCAAGTCCAAAAAAGCCTCAGTTCCAGATGCCGAATGGGAGGCTATTCTGAAGGGTGTCTTCACCCAAGAACCAATCAAGGACGTCCAAGTCTTGGCCCAAGTTTACTCGGAGTCATCCATAAACCTGATGATCCGACGCAGTGTCCAGGGCTACTCGGTGAGACACTCTTTGCGTAGTGGTAGTGGTCAAATCTACTCTTCAGACACCTGGCTAACCAGCCAAAGACCCGTCTAGGCACCATCGTTCTCGCCCACCGCCCCGATGAAGAGCTGGAACTCATGGACTGGTGCGGCTCTGCCTCCCAAGCATCTGCCTCCACCAAAGAAACCCTCGCCGCCAGCAGCCAGCAAATAGTCGAGCTGGAAAAAACTATCGACCACCTCAAAGCCCAGCTGTCAGAGCTGATGGATGCGAGAACACATGACGAAGCCATTCTGCTGCACAAGTTCCGTGATTTGCTCAATGAGAAGAAGCTCAAGATCCGCCACCAACATATGGCCATCGCCAAGTCTGGCACTGCCGCTGTCGCTGCTATCACTGCCACTACCACTGCAACAGCAGTACCCGGAAATACAGACACAAAGACTGATGTGGAAACGGACGAAGATGTCTCAAAGCGACCAGTCCGAAGCACACGCGGTAGAGGAAGGGGTAGGGAAAGGGGCGCCCGTGCCACCCAGCAGTCTCGGCCACAAAAACGAAAGACGCCCGCAGGCCGCACGAGACAGGCCGGCTCTGATTCTGAGAGTGACAGTGGCTTTGAGCCCATGGACGTAGATGGCGATGGGGCGGCCAAGTCGGGACATAACAGCGACGCTGGCACAGATATTCTTTCAGACGACGCCCGGGCCACGGCTGACGAGGAGTCGGCAGATGATGCAACTGCCAGCGATACGGGGGACGAAGACGAGAACAGCAACAATGTGCCTCTGCACCAAAGAGCTACAAGAAGCACGATTGGCAGTACAAGCAAAGGGCACGCGACTACAACACCAGAAGGCGATGCAACGGCATTTTCTGACGCAGCTGGCGGAGAAGACAACTACGACGACGACGAAGAAGAAGAAGAAGCAGCCGAGCCGCCCCCACCCCGGACACTGCCGTTCTCATTACATAACAAGAAGATACCTACTGTAACCATGGCGTCCACGGTCGATGACGAGACTACGGGCGACGAGGACGAACTGTAAGACACGAACTATATGTCGGATATTGGTCATGCTTCTATCTGTGCTATATCTGAACTCTCTGCTTTTCACCGGCGGTCATCGTCGGCAAACTTATTTCTCCACCACACTCGATAGTGTGTAGAGTCACCGGCCTTGTTGATCTCCTCAATCTCCTCCTTGGTCAGCTTGAACTTGGGAAGATTCTCCAAAAAGCCCTTTAGTCTCTCTTCCCGCTTGGATGTCGTGAGGGGCAACACGCCCTGGTCCAGGACCCAGCGCAGGCCGACATCCGAATCAGTCACGCCGTACTTGGTGGCCAGCCGCTGCCAGATGGGCTTGACGGCGCTGCCACCGGGGATGTCATGGGTGAGGGGAGTCAGCGGGCTGTAGGCCTGGGTTAGAATGCCGTGCTTGCGGTGGAAATCGAGCAGGCCGCCATGCTGCAGGTGCGGGTGGAATTCGATTTGGTTGACGGCCGGCTGGATGCGCGCGGTTTCTAGCACCGCTTCCAGGTGCGACTGCAGGTAGTTGGATACGCCAATGGAGCGGGCCAGGCCGGCATCGTGCAGGGCCTCTAGCTCAGCCCAGCGGGCCTGCAGACGCGCGGGATCGTCATTGGCAGGGAACGGCTGGTGGATCAGGTACAGGTCGACGTAGTCGAGGCCCAGCTTCTGCAGCGACTTGCGCAGGAATGGCTCGGCAGGGGCCGGGTCCTCGGCGAGCAGCTTGGTGGTGACGTAGAACTGGGAGCGAGGCACGCCCGAGTCGCGGATGGCTCTGCCGAGCTCCTCCTCGTTGCCGTAAACTGGAAGAATGTGTGAGTGAAGGAGTCAAACAACATGCAGGACCGGCGTCTTACCCTCGGCTCCATCCAGATGCAGAATGCCGGTCTTGATAGCTGCCAGGGTGGCCTTGACAATGGCCTCATCCAGCTCGCCGGGCGTGTTCTTGTAGTTGGCGGTGCCCAGACCATAGCCAAGCTTCACGCTGTTAGTATCAGTGCAGTGCAATGGCGCGTACAGCGCAGCGGGAGGCACTCACAGCCGGAATAGAGGCGCCGTTGTTGAGCGTGAAGGGCGGGAGAGACATGGCAGCGGTGGAAAGGAGGCTTGCGGTTGTATAATAGCGAGAAGGACGAGGTGACTGTTGCTGCGTAGAGAGAGCTAGAGACTCCGAGGGAAGCGGGACTAGCATAAGCAGCCCCTCTCTTTATATACAGCAGTACCTCAGCATAGCTGCGAATGACGCAAGATGGTGCCACTCGCCTGGGGCGAGCCACGTGATCTTGAAGCTGCAGAAAGACGGGGCTTGGTGCCGTGATTACATGATCCGGGTCTGAAATCTGAGACTTGTGCCCAGGATACTGTGTCCAAGCACGCAAGTCACAGGCACTGCTTACAAATGAAGCCGTGGATCAGCCCCACAATCCCGCCCCTGGCCCGGATTAGTCAGCACGCGCCGCCCCACTGCAACGGCCCAATCCTTTGGACCGGCATGGGAAGCTCTTCGCGACATCAATCACTCAAAGACTCGGAAGCTTTCCCAAGCTTTCCCAAGCTTTCCCACAGCCAACCCTGAATCTACCCGCTCTTCTTTAGTGTCTACCCGCATACATCGCAGCCTGGCCCTTCTTCTTTCTCGTGCCCCATGCCCCTCCCTTGCCCATGCCCTTCCCTTGCCCATGCAGCCTCTCTTCTTCGTCTGCGTCACCGGCTGTCTGTTTCTCGTCGAGTTTCTAGGATAACCCTAACCCCACTGCGTGCCATGACGACATCTCCTCCGCCCGCGCGGCCACGCTCTGCAACGTCACGCCTCTCCATCAATGAGCTGCCCAAAAGCTGGACCTTTACGGCCAAGCTGCCTGCAGACCCCAAGTTTCCTTCTCCACAATCCTCACACGAAACCCCCCGCCATCACATCACCCCACGGTCTGTCCAAGCATCGCTGTTCAGCTACGTCCGCCCCGAGCCCGCAGAGAGTCCCGAGCTGCTCGCTGTAAGCCCCGCCGGCCTGCGCGCCTTGCACATTGACCCAGAGAGCGTAGGCTCGCCCGACTTCCTCAACACCGTCAGTGGCAACCTTTTGCACGGATGGGACGATAAGTCTCCAGGAACGCCCAGCAGCGGCGGCGGCAGCACAGCCAACAACCACTACCCCTGGGCCCAATGCTACGGCGGCTTCCAGTTCGGCTCCTGGGCCGGCCAACTCGGCGACGGCCGCGCCATATCGCTCTTCGAGACCACCAACCCTGCCACCGGCGAGCGCAACGAGCTGCAGCTCAAGGGCGCCGGCCTGACGCCGTATTCGCGCTTCGCCGACGGCATGGCCGTGCTACGGTCCAGCATCCGCGAGTTCCTTGCCAGCGAAGCCCTGCACGCGCTTGGCATCGCCACCACGCGCGCCCTAGCCCTGACCAAGCTGCCGCACGCCACCGCCACCCGCGAGACCGTTGAGACGTGCGCCATTGTACTGCGTTTCGCGCCCAGCTGGATCCGCATCGGCACCTTTGATCTGCCGCGTGTGCGCCAGGACTTTGCCACTGTGCGCCTGCTGGCCGATTACGTGGCAGAGGAAGTCTATGGCGGCTGGGCTGCACTGCCGGCACGGCTGGCCGAGGCCAAAGCCCCGAGCGCAGCACCGCTGGAGGAGCCGCGCACGGGTGTTCCGGCTGACGCTGTCGAGGGCGACGAGCCGCTGACACAGGAGAACCGGTTTGCGCGGTTGTACCGGGCCATTGTGCGGCGTAATGCTGCCGGCTGTGCGTCCTGGATGGTGTATGGCTTCATGAACGGCGTGCTCAACACTGACAACACATCGGTGCTGGGCCTGAGCATGGACTATGGCCCGTTTGCCTTCATGGACGTCTTTGACCCGCTGTACACGCCCAACCACGACGACTCCACGCTGCGCTACAGCTATCGCAACCAGCCCACCGTCATCTGGTGGAACCTGGTCCGCCTCGGCGAGGACCTCGCCCAGCTCATAGGCGCCGGCGACAAGGTTGACCAGATCGATCTGCGCTCGCGCGACGACCTGATCAAGCTGCAAGACGATATAATCCCGCGCGCCGAGGCGCTCATTGGCCAGGCCGGCGAAGAATACAAGGCTGTGTTCACCGCCGAGTATCGGCGGCTGATGCTGCGGCGCCTCGGGCTCGCAGACTCGCTGTCCGACGCAGACATCGCCAGCTTCCTGCCCGACCTGCTCGACGCCATGGCTGCATGCAAACTCGACTTCCATCGCTTCTTCCGCACGCTGAGCAGCACACCGCTCGCCGCACTTGCCGGCGAGACCCAGTCCAAAGCCGCAACCGCAACCGCAACCGCAGCCGAAGCCGAAGCCGAAGCCGAAGCCGAAGCCGTGGACCTGGAGATGGACGTGGCCCCAGAAACTGCAGCGCGTCTTTTCGACGTCAGCGACTCGGTGTCCGCCGAGGACCGCGCCAAGCTGGCCCAGTGGCTGACTCGATGGCGCGCGCGGGCCGTGGCAGAATGGCCATCAGCCAGCGCCGACGCCGAGCGCCAGGCGGCCATGAAGAAGGCCAACCCCAAATTTGTTCTGCGCAGCTGGATCCTGGCCGAGGTCATCGACCGTGTGCAGAAAAATAATGACGTCGACGTGCTGCGCCGGGTGATGCACATGGCGCTGCATCCGTTTGAGGACGAGTGGACGGGCCGCGAGTTCAACGGCCAAGTCTATCACGGTGACAAGGCCGAGGAGGACAGATGGACGGGCCCTGTGCCAGAGACCAAGGCCGGCATGCAGTGCAGCTGCAGCTCGTGATGTATGTATGTGTATTGAGCCGGCCAATAATAGCAGCACAGTGCCGCAGTACAAGTGTAGAGTTAGTTTGATGACGTCATTGGGGTAGTTCACAGTCACGCCAAGTACTGCCTCTCAAGGTCTTTTTTCTTCGTAGCTGTGCATCTTTCTGTTGCTGGTAAATGGAGCTGTAGTCTGTGATGGCTCTGGCTGTTTAATAATCTGTCTGTCTGCAGTAACAACACCCACCCTTCCCCCCTCGTGGCCTCTGCTCCAGACCGCCGCCGCCTCCGCCTCCGCCATGGCCCGTGGGCAATTGTTCTGCTTCCTGTTTCGTGATAGGCACCGACTGTGGCCCCAAAGGCAAAAGAAAAAAGAAGAATAACAAGAAAGAGGGGAGCACAGGGACAGTTCCTCGGCCGAGTCTGCCTTGCCCTCTCTTTCTCTCTGCATGCTATCCGAGGAAAGAAAACGCAAAATGACTTTGAGAAAAAAAAAAGAGAAGAAAAAAGAAAGAGGGAAAAGAAACAAGACCCCCAAAAAAGGAATAAAAAAGCAAAAAACACTGTAGCTTGGTCCGCTACTCCGAAGCTGCACACTCTCGCTATCGCTGTTGTTCGTCTAACCGTCTTTTGCGCTACATGCCGTAAGCAATCTGGCCGTTGGGCTTGTCCTCATCCATGCCCGGGGCCATGAAGTTGGTCTTGTTGTTGCCTGTGGCCTTGGCAGCCGAGCAGCGCGCCATGGTAGGAGAACTGTAGAGAGGAAACAGGGTTAGTTGAGGACGGCAGCGAAAAGAACGTGGGGGGACATGAAAAAGCCAGCAACTCACCTCCGGGAAATCACATCAGTAAAGTAAAAGTTCTCAACCACCTGCTTCAGCGGTGCTCCAGTAGCCACCGCGCCGCGATTACCATCAACCAGCTGCACCTTGCTCAGCGCACTCACCGACGTCGGCTCAACGACATCGTAAGACACCAGTGCCGGGCTAATCTCCGCCATGCGCTCACGCAAAACAGCAAGATCGTCGTACGGCAGCGGGGATCCCAGGAACTCAGAGGCCGCGCGGATAATCTTCCAGTCGGTACGCGAGCCGCCAGGCAGCGACACAGCCGCGCGCGTCACCTGCACACGACCCTCGGTATTGACATAGGTGCCCGACTTTTCTGTGTACGCGGCACCGGGCAGCACCACGTCGGCAATCTGCGCGCCGCGGTCGCCGTGGTGGCCTTGGTACACAACAAACGCGTCCTTGGGGATGTCGCCGTCGGCAAATTCGTCGGCGCCCAGCAGCCAGACAAACTTGGGCTTGGTCTGGGCAACCTCGGCCGACGGGGACACGAAGCCCACCTCGTACGCACCAGCTCGAGAAGCCTCGCGCTGGAGAACGTTGTAGCCGTTCCACTCGGGAGTATTGAAGTTCGCGGCGTGCTTCTCAATGAAGTGGCCGATAGTCTCGTAGTAGGCCTTGGCGTCAGCGTGGTCCGTAACGCCCGAGCCGACAATAATCATGGGGCGCTTGGCATCAGCCAGCTTCTTGCCAAAGGGACCTGAGAGAGCCTTCTTCAGCGAGGCGTGGTCTGCGCCAAGATGGTCAAACTCAAAGGTCGAATCCCATGATTTGCCAACAACGCCAATCTCAAGGTCTGACCGAAGCCACTGCTTGCGAATACGGGCGTTGAGGACGGCAGCCTCATGGCGAGGGTTGCTACCGACAATGAGAATGACATCAGCCTCCTCAATACCAGCAATTGTCGAGTTGAAGCTGTAGTTGGAGCGGACATCAACACCATGGGCTACAGGCTTGCGGCCAGCTTCGACATCTAGGCCGAGATTCTCGGAGCCCAGCTTGTTGACCAGGTCCTTCATGGCAACAAGGGACTCCACCTCGGTCAGCGCTCCAGCGATAGCCTTGAACTCGTTGCCCTTGGGGTTCAGCTGTTGGTAGGCAGCCGAGATCTCGGTCAGGGCCTGGGCCCAGTCAACAGGCTCAAATTTGCCGCCACGGCGCACCAGAGGAATAGTTAGACGCTGCGTTCGGAGGCCGTCGCAGGCAAAGCGTGTTTTGTCGTCGATCCATTCCTCGTTGATGTCCTCATTGAGACGGGGCAGTACACGCATAACTTCGAGGCCACGGGTATCGATACGCACATTTGAGCCGAGACCGTCGTGCACGTCGATCGACTCGGTGTGCTTCAGCTCCCAGGGACGGGCTTTGAAGGCATAAGGCTTGGAAGTCAGGGCACCAACAGGGCAGAGATCGATGACGTTGCCAGACATTTCCGAGTCCAGCGTCTTTTCGAGATAGGTGCCAATCTGGATGTCGTTTCCGCGGCCAAATGAGCCCATTTCGGGGGCACCAGCAACATCGTTGGCAAAACGCACGCAACGCGTGCAGTGAATGCAGCGGTTCATGGAGGTCTTGATCAACGGGCCGATGTTCTTGTCTTCGACGGCACGCTTGCCTGAAATCTCGTGGAAGCGGCCGCGGTCGCCGCCGTATCGCATGCTCTGATCCTGGAGATCACATTCGCCACCCTGGTCGCAGATGGGGCAGTCAAGAGGATGGTTTGCCAGCAGGAATTCCATAATACCCTCGCGGGCTTTGTGCGTAAGGGGCGAGTTAGTCTTGACAACCATACCGGGGGCAACGGGCCAGGCACAAGACGCCACGGGCTTGGGCGCGCGCTCGACTTCGACAAGGCACATGCGGCAGTTGCCGGCAATGGCAAGCTTCCTGTGGCATGGTTAGAATCATGGGCGGCTCGATTATATCTGGCTCTTGTTTGTATAGTGGAACCGGGGCGTGATCGTGGCGGGTGGAGGGGACGGCTTTGTAGTGGTCGATGTGGACTCAAATTGTTGTCTGGTCTGGGGGGCGGGATGTGGATTCTTACTCATGGTAGCAGTATCTAAGGCCATGTTAGCTCAATAGCTCAAGTGTCGGTATCCCAGCCCAGACGGGCTCCATTGGACCCAGTGGGACCCATCAGGCGGCTCCGCCAAGCTCCTACATACCTGGGCACGGTGGCTCCGGCCTTTTCACAGGCCTGGATCAGCGAAGAGCCGGCTGGTTCGAGGTGGTCTTGTCAACATGTCGATCTGCTTGGGTTACGGGTGAGGCCAGCTAGATGGCACTCTGGGCCCAGTTGGTCTTACCTTCGATGGAAACCTTTTTTCCGTCTGCAGTCACAGGCATACATGTATTAGCTCAGGCTCAGCTTCGTGATGTGTGATACGCCGCCCACTACCCAGCCGAATGCCCCGAGCCATCACTCACCAATAGTCAGCTCGACCTCTTGCGGGCGCTGGGCTGTGCTGGAAAAGGCCCTCGCGGCAGTCCGCGTCTTTGCGGCCAGGCCCGACGTCCGCAACGCCGAGCGAGCAAGCGTTTGCCGCAGCATGGCGAACGCGAGATGGGAGAGAGAATGAGAGGGGGAGAGAGAGAGAGAAGCCTCAACCAATCGGCGGCCGAGAGATAACAATCAATAAAAGCAACCGGAAAATGATAAAAGTTCAAGCCGGACAGAAGCGATGTCGCCAAAGTAAACAAACAGTTGGACCGCCGCCCGCTTCGTTTGAATGGCCGTCGGTGTCGTCGTCGTGGGGATCGTGAATGTGGTCCGTTTCTCTCTATTATAGAGCGACTTTTGGCTGGCTGTGGGTGGCTCTGGCTTTGGCTGGCTTCAGGCGAGACGGCCAAGGGATTCACGTCCTCCCATAAAAAACCCACTTTAGCTTAACAAGCCCGCCCAATTATGGGTTCCCTGATTGGCCAACCCCGACTTTTGCCAGTTGGTGCCTCAGGCCACAACTGCACAGGCTTGTTTGCTCTCTGGGGTACCGATAGCTGCCGGACAGCTGGCACATTCAAATACGAAAACAAAGAGCTTGGTACAGGGCACCGCAATAAGTGGGATAAAGTGGGGAGAGAGGAGCTTTTTTGCTTAGCTAAGCGACTATTCCATTTTTTTTTCAACGCCCCACTTTCTGCGACAACTGAAAGCTTTATCTTCGCGCGCAACCGCCGTCCCTTTGCATTTTTGTTTCCTTTCTTTTCCTCCTCATTGTACCACGGCCACTTTATTGTGGGAGTGCTTGCAGCGACTTTATGACGGCTCTTCACGAGCCTGAAACTTGCCGTTACGTTAAGTCCTCCTCTATCTTGTGGCCCAGAGGAAGAAAACAGACTCCGTTTATGGATGCAGGGGAGACGACTTTTTTTTTACAGAGAACTCCATGACCCTCGCCTCTTACCGGCGGTAGTTACAAACCATCAAGAAGACGACTATGTAGTGACGCAGAAGCAGCAGCAGCAACATCATCATCATCATCATCATCAAAAAACATAATCCGCCACCTCTCCCCCATGCATAAACGAGCGCTCAAAAAGAACCTCAGATAATTCCCTCTTGCATATGTTGTTGGGCACATCAATGTCTTCTGCTGCCTTCCACCTCATCATCCTCGTATCTAATCTTTTGTCGTTTTGGCCTCTGGCCATCCATGAATTCCTCGTGAAGCTGCGCTCCCACCAGGTCGGCCTGCCACTCTTCCTTGGACTCCTTGACATGTTCTCTAAAGCCCTTGAGTTGGCTCAGTGTCTTCTCAGCTAGGATAAGCACCGTCTTGGCGCCCTTTTCGCGCAGACTCAACTCGGCGTCCAGCTTCATTTCCACAGTAGGCACAATAACAACATTGCGCGTAGTTTTCCCGTTGACAGACTTTGCACGTAACGAACTGGCAACCATCTTGTACTCGCCCTCTGTGAGACCGGCCATTGGTGTCCGTAGCTCGGGGCTGTTGATCTCGTACTCCTTGGTGGCTCGCATGACAAGTTTGATGTCTCGCTGTGTCATGTTGAGCATGTTGCCTCGCACCACATCTGTATATTGCTCTAGTTTGTCTATGCTGGTCTGTATAAAGCTGGCTTCGCTCGAGAATGCATCAATGGGCGCTGTGAGGTCTTCGGTGATGGGTGTGAAAATACTAGACGACATTGACGTCAAGTCTGGGCTCTGGCGCAGCGGCGCAGGGAGGAACTCGATTGGCGCTGGCGGCGGCGGCGGCGAAGGTGGAACATGGTCGGGATGAAGCTGATTCATTGTGTCGGGATAAGAAAACAAATTGACGATAAAGTTTTTGCTGCTTTCTCGCACCAGCAATTGGTGTTGACAACTTGTATTCCGAAGGAGAAGTTGATTTTGGTAGTTTTCTAGGGTTGTACATCAGCCCTAGAAAACAAACTTCGCTACCTTCCTCCTTTCCCAGGGTTGTGCTGCACGACTTTGAAGCGGCACGGCATAGCGCAGACAGTCTTGAATACTTGATATGAACTGTAAACCAATGTTAACCTGAATCAACGCTAACAAACAAACATGCAGACGACGAGTCTACTATTCTCCAAAAAAAAAGTCCTGTGTATCCTAGAAAAAGAGAAAAGCCAGTTGCTGGGAGCTGTTCGCGTCGCGTTGCATCCATTACCTCGATGGTACAATCTTTCTGACGTACTCTCGAACCAGGCGCAATATACCTCTGACCAAGTCCTCTAGCCGCCTGTCTCTTCGGCGGCGCATCCAGAGAAGCACCACACATAGTGCCACAACATCTGTAGCGATGTGTTTTGCGACAGCCCACATGGCCCACTCTACCCATGCGCGAAGTGTCATTCCCCGACGAGTCCGCCACTCTTGCGCTGCCGAGATTTGTTCGCGCAGAGCTACAATCTCTGTTGACACCTTGGCCAGTGCCTTTTCCACGCGCCGTGCCCAACGGCCGCTCAATAGCGACATGTCATCGTCTTCGTCGCCATAGACCAGACCATCTTCGTACGCCAGCTGCTGCTCGGACGCAAGGTCTGCTTCATCGACCTCACTCATGGGGCGTAGCATTTTGAGAGGGCTCGGCTCAGCAGACTCAATCATGGCAGCGTCGCCGTGTCTTATCGCCGGCCGTGTCTGGTGAGCATGTTGGCTGTCGGCATAGGGCGAGGAGTCGGTGATGCTTGGCGTGTTGTTTTTGACTTGGTCCCATACAAACTCGAGCTCAGAGACGAGTTCTTTCCCAGACCTATAATGAGACAGAAAAAAAAAGTCAAGTTAGTAAACGAGCTCTCCCAGATAAAAACTCCTTTCGAGATGAATGACCTACGGTGTTGTCGCATATCGATTTAGGATCTCAACCAACGCCTCGACGTATTTCCGCTTGGCTTCTGTCCGCGATAAAGATCGATGCGAATTCCACGAATCCCATTTTGCCTGCTCGCGCTTCAGGTCGTCCTCGGTAATGCCCACGGCGCGACTCGGTCTCTCCATGACGCCGTCCACATCGCCCTCCATCGCTTGCTTGTAGAGTCCATAGAGGCGCAATCGATCGGTAACAGGCGGTTTTGTCGAGCCCGTTTTGGGCATCTGCTTGAGGGCGCTGAGCGCATGAACAAAGACTCGATCTGTAGAGGTGGGATGGGGCCAGGGTTAGCCATGCCATGCGATACTGCGGAAGGTCAAGCAAGGGACCTTCAATAGAGTTGGCATTGTAGACATACCCATAGAATCGGCCATGGTGCTGCTTTATGCAATGGCGGGGTGGTATATGTGGTGCTGCGTCTCGACTCGTAGTTGTTGCGTGTGCTGGGTTGTTGAGAGAGATAAAGCCGGCATGGGAGGGTGGACAAGGCGGCTTGGGTGTGGCCGATCTTGTAGAGACGAGGCATGCAACTAAGCGCAAGTAAGCAGGTAAATCGGCTCAGCTGCAGTGCCAGCTTGAGCTGCCTCTAGCCTATGAATCAGCGGGCGTGATTGACGCGAACCTGCTGCAGGTACAACGGCAGGTGATGCGCGTTGAAGAGAGGCAGAGCGTGGATGGGCGTGGATGGGCGTGGATGGGTGTGGGAGAGCATGGCAGAGCGTGGGCTGTCCTGTCTCTCTTGTCTCCCAGGGCTAATCTGGGGTTGGTTGAGCGTGTTGGTCGCACCCTTTTTTGTGCCCGGATACTGTCGCGAGTGTATTGTCAAGATCAAGTTGTGCACTGGAATTAAAGAGAGCAAATTGAGCAATAATTAGACCGATGAGTCCCAAGTTGCATTCCAGTGTTGGCTGGCGAAATAATAGAGCTGGGTCTGGTTCAAATATTGGAGTATTTTTCACGGTTCTCTTTAGCTCGTCCATGCCTTGCCAAGGGGCACATTTCGGGCATTCTGCTCGACTTTCTTGCCGCGGCTCAAAGTTCAACTAACAGCCGACAAATAGGAAAAACAAAAAAGGCACATGGGGTACAAAGGCGGCTTTGGTAAAGAATGGAGTGGGGCCTACGAATACCTATCTACAAAGCAGATCCTTGCCCCAGTTTCAATCTACATCTATCTCCCTCTAAGTCCAGGTACCTACCTACGCAAGCACATGCATATACACATAGGTACATGGCATGTGTACATGTGCACACCTGTAAACGATGTCACACAATGTGCCCTTTCCTTTCCTTTCCTTTTTTTTCTTTTTTTTTTTTTTTTTTAAATGCCCGGGCCTAGTTTCCCTCCCCCCCTGCCTTCCCCGCAATTTCCTTACCATTAGCCTGTTTCTCCCACCCTCT
>JADILG010000333.1:0-24004 GCA_017591655.1 Thielaviopsis populi
TGACCAGCAACCCGACCGCCCGTCCGCCCGCCCGCACCAGCACCAGCACCAGCACCAGCATCGCAACCATGGGCCGAGGAGGAGGCAGAAGAAGAGGCGTAAGTTGTCGGCAAGCCGATTGGCTAAGACGTTGACAAAGGACCCTTGGACTAACACGGCGCGCTTGTCGATTGCAGGGCCGCAAGGGCGGTAACCGCGGCGGTCGCAACGGCGGCGGAGACCGCGAAGCCGCCGGCGCCAACTCCGCCGATCGCCGGGTGTCGTACCCGCAGATTGTCAAGGAGAACGAGAAGCTGGAGAAGTACTACAATGATCTGCTGCAGATGCCCGATGATGAGCGCAAGGAGTTCTGGGAGGCCCTGCGGCGCGAGCTGCCCAACAGCTTCCGCTTCTGTGGCTCCAAGGGGTACGTTTTTCTTGCCGTGGCGGCGGTAGTGTGCCCTTCATCTATCTCTCTCCCCTTTCTCTCTCTCTCTCTCTCTTCTCTCTTCTCCCCGCGCGTCCTTCCTACCGCTAACCAACATCGCCGCTCTCCCGCAGTCACGCCCTGGCTGTCCGCAACCTGCTCCAGTCTAGATACATCCCCGAAATCACCCGCATCAAGCACGAGGACGGCAACTTTGTCCAGCCCCCCAAGCCCGTCTCGTGGTACCCCGATGGCCTGGCCTACGACATGACTACGCCCAAGAACGTCGTCCGCCGCTTCCCGCCCTTTGCCGCCTTCCAGAGGTTCCTCGTGTCCGAGACGAGCGTCGGCAACATCAGCCGCCAGGAAATTGTCAGCATGATTCCGCCGCTGCTGATTGACCTCAAGCCGGGCATGTCGGTGCTGGACCTGTGTGCCGCGCCCGGCAGCAAGTCTGCCCAGCTGCTGGAGATGGTGCATGCCGGCGAAGAGGCCCGCATCAAAAAGGTGCTGCGCCAGCACACCGCCGAGGACGGCCTTGCTCTCGGCACCGAGACCGAGGAGGAGGCCAATGCCGATCTGTCGGCGGACCCGTCTGACCAGGGCCGTGCCACCGGCCTGATTGTGGCCAACGACATGGACTACAAGCGCTGCCACATGCTGGTGCACCAGCTGAAGCGCTTCTCGTCCGCCAACCTGCTCGTCACCAACCACGACGCCTCGGCCTTCCCCTCCATCAAGCTGCCCGACAGCTACAGCGACAGACCCGGCAAGCGCTCGTACC
Organism: Thielaviopsis populi; assembly: GCA_017591655.1. NCBI lineage: Eukaryota > Fungi > Ascomycota > Sordariomycetes > Microascales > Ceratocystidaceae > Thielaviopsis > Thielaviopsis populi. The sequence goes on from JADILG010000333.1 coordinate 1,191, forward strand.
TCAAGTTTGACCGCATCCTAGCCGACGTGCCGTGCACCGGCGACGGCACTCTGCGCAAGAACATGACCATGTGGCGCTCGTGGACGCCCAGCAACGCGCTGGGCCTGCACATTGTGCAGGTCCGCATCCTCGTACGCGCCCTGCAGATGCTCAAGGTTGGTGGCCGCGTCGTCTACTCGACCTGCAGCATGAACCCCATTGAGAACGAGGCCGTCGTCGCCGCCGCCATTGACCGCTGCGGCGGCCCCGAAAAGGTCGGCATCCTCGACTGCTCCGACCGCCTGGTCGGTATGAAGCGCAAGCCCGGCATGAAGACGTGGAAGGTCATGGACAAGGCCGGCAACTGGTGGAACAGCTGGCAGGAGATCCAGGACAAGGCCAAGGCCGACCCCACGTGGGAGGCGCCCGCCAAGCTGACCGAGCCCATGTTTGCGCCGCCGGCCGACTCACTGTGTGGCGATCTGCCACTGGAGCGCTGCATCCGTGTGTATGCCTACCAGCAGGACACCGGCTCGTTCTTTATCACTGTGCTGGAGAAGAAGGCCGAGATTCGCGCCCGCAACGAGAATGCCCAGAAGGATGCTGCTCCCGCGGCTGCTGCTGCTGCCGGTGACGAGGAGAGGGAGGAGGAGGAGGAGGAGGAGAAAGCCGAAGAGGCTGCCGGTGGCAAGCGGAAGCTGGAGGAGGTCGAGGCTGCTGATGAGATGGATGTGGATGCCAAGAAGGTCAAGACTGACGACGAGGGCAGCCGGGATGCCTCGGAGGCCCCGCAGGCTCAAGAGGAGGAGACCAAGGGGGAGGAGACTGTCGCCGAGACTGAGGCTCCTGCTGCCACCGAGACTGCTGCCGAGGCCAAGGACACTGCCACCGCTGCTCCCTCGGAGCCCAAGGAGAGACGCAAGGACACGTCCATCAGATACGAAGACCCGTTCAAGTTCCTCGCGCCCGACCACCCCGTGCTGGACGAAATCTTCAAGTTCTACCACCTCTCGCCGCGCTTCCCCCGCGACCGCTTCATGGTGCGCAACGCCACGGGCGAGCCCCTCAAGGCCATCTACTACTGCTCGACGCTCGCACGGGACATTCTGGGCGAGAATGACCTCAAGGGCGTCAAGTTCCTCCATGGCGGAGTCAAGATGTTTGTGCGCCAGGATGTGCCGAACCCCGACGTGTGCCGCTGGCGCATCCAGAGCGAGGGCATGCCCATGCTGCACGGCTACCTGGGCGAGCAGCGCGTGGTGCACCTGCGCAACCGCCAGACGCTGCGCCGCCTGCTCATTGAGATGTTCCCACGCATCAGCGACGGCGAGTGGCAGAAGCTGGGCGACATTGGCGAGCGCGTGCGCGACATGCCCATGGGCTGCTACATGCTGCGTGTCGAGCTGGAGGCCGAAGAAAACGCGTCGGCCGAGGCGCTGGCTGACGAGGCCTCGCTCAGAGAGCCCATGGTGCTGCCGCTGTGGAAGAGCATCTCGTCGCTGAACCTGATGCTGCCCAAGGAGGACCGTGTGGCCATGCTGCTGCGCCTGTTCAATGACAACTCGCCGCTGGTCAACAACTCGCTGTTGAGACAAAAGAATATTCAGAAGCAGCAGGAGGAGCAGGCCCGAGCCGAGAAGGCCGCTGAGGCCGCTGAGGCCGGGGCCGAAGCTGAGGCCAACGGCGACGCTGCGGTTGAAGAGGACGACATCAACGTGGAGGATGCCCCGACGCCCGAGGGCATGGATTAAGTAGCGCAGGAAGCATACAAGAGAAAAGAAGCGCGGTTTGAGTAGGTCGTGTGATGGATGTTCTATTGACTAGTTTGGGTGCACGTTTCGCATATAGGGCGTTGATTACTGTTACAATGACTTGATACTCGTACAATAACGACTCTTACAATGACGTGATACCGCCCTACCACTTGCCCACGCCCCCTTGCATCTCCACTCTCTAGTCCAGCAGGCCAACGGTCCAGTTGATGATGGCATCTGTGCCGTGGCCCCGGATCGCGCTGATCGGGATTGCCGACACCTTGTGCGTCCACGCGCCCTCGATGCCCGTGGGATGCGGCTCAGCCCCCGCCTGCATGGCGTCAATGTACGCCTTGAGGCGGCGGAAGTTCTCCTGTGTGCCGGGCACATCGGCCTTGGTGGCCACCACAAACCACGGCTTGCCAGCAATGTCCAAGCCCGCCGCCGGGTCGGGCGCATGGTCGGCAGGCAGCTGCGCGCCGGGCGGCGCCATGCCGTCGTCGACAAAGGCCGCGGCCTGGTCGGTACCGGTAGCCGACGTCAGGTCCCAGTCGACGCGCGCATCGACCTCGCGGTTCCTCTCCTCTTCGTCGCGCATCTGCGCATACAGCCCCACCTCGTTCCACAGTGCCTTGAGCGTCTCGACAGCATCGCCGCCGCTGAGATCCAGCACAAAGGCCAGCACGCGCGCGCGCTCCACGTGGCGCAGAAACGAAATGCCCAGGCCGCGGTCCAGATGCGCGCCCTCCACCAGCCCGGGGATGTCGGCGACGGTAAAGCGCGTGCGCGGCTCGCGCTCTGTCTCGGCGTCGGGCATGCCCAGGTGCGGCGCGGGCGGGTGCTTCTTGAACGACCGCAGCGGCAGACGGCCGCGGTAGCCGTCCAGCACGACGGTGCCGATGTTGGGCTGCAGCGTGGTGAAGGCCCAGTTGCCGACGCGCGTGCGCGACTTGCTGATGAGCCGCAGCAGTGTGCTCTTGCCGGCGTTGGGCAGGCCAACCAAGCCCACGTCTGCCAACAGCTTCAGTTCCAGCTCAATCTCCAGCCGCACGGCCTCCTCCCCCTTGGTGGCAATCATGGGCCGCGGCCGCTCCTTGCACACAAAGTGCGGGTTGCCCAGGCCGCCGATGCCGCCGGCCGCAAGCAGCACCGGCTGCGGCGTCGGGCGCGTCAGGTCCAGCACGATGGGGGCCGCGGGCTGGGCGTAGAGGCGGTTGCGCTTCGGCAGATGCGGCATCTCCAGCGACTTGGCGTCGGGCCGCGACAGGCCGGGGTACGTGACGAAGCGGGCCTTTTCCAGCTCGCGCGGGTCCTCGATCTCGGGCAGCGCCGGGCGCAGGAACGGCTCGCCGCGCAGCTGGGCTTCCTTTTCGGCCTCGTCCAGCAGCCGCTCCTCGCGGCGGCGCTGCTTGGCTGCGGCCTTGCGCGCGCGCATTAGCGCTGCGTCTTCGGCGGCCGGGTCGCTGCGCGAGATTTCGCGCACAACGGTGCCCACGGGCACGGTGATGACGACGTCGTCGCCGCGCGAGCCGACCTGCGCCGAGCCGCGGCCGTGTTTGCCGCGGCCGGCCTTGATGAAGGTCTGGCGCGACAGCTTGTACAGCGACGTCTCGCCCGGCACGGCCTGGATGTAGATGTTGCCGCCGTGGCCGCCGTCGCCGCCGTTGGCCGGGCCGTCGGGCATGTACGCCTCGCGCAGGAAGGCCACACAGCCGTTGCCGCCCGCGCCGGCGTGCAGCGAGAGCGTCGCTTTGTCGGCAAACGTCGGCGCGGCGTAGTCGTCGGGCGCGGGGTTCAGGTGCGAGCGCGGCAGAGCGTGCGGGTCTTGGCTGCTATCATCATGGGCGGCCGAGGAGGTGGAGGCGGAGGCGGAGGCGGAGAGCGAGCGGAGGAACGTCGTGCCGGACGCGGAGGGCTGGCGCAGGCAGGGGTACAGGAACGGCAGAAAGGGCGGACGGTAGGCAAAACACCGACGAGACATTTTGCCAGTGGACTGCGCGGATGGTGAACACGGTGTGATGGAGTGACAGCCGGAGATTCAGGGCGAAGCCAAGGCAGCCAGCAAGAGAGCGGGTTGAGTTTTACTAGGGTTAGTCTGATAAGATAAGAGGCAGTCTGTTCTTAGGGCTGGCTGCTCTCAGGGTTTCGCAGCTGACTAGGGTCCCTGAAGCCATAGGGCGGTGAGGAGTTGACTGGCGGCCAAAACAATCTGTCCAGGAGAAAACAAGGCTGTTGTTTTCCAAAACGACGCTCTCTCTCTATGAGCCCCGGCAACAATGCGGCTGTCAGCACCAAAATTCAACATCCTCCGTGGCGCAATTGGCTAGCGCGTCTGACTGTTACTATGGGACTCTCTTTCCGAGGCTTTGTGGGGCATATCAGGAGGTTGACAGTTCAAGCCTGTCCGGGGGAGTTGCAGCGGTGTTTTTTTTTGTGGGAGGTTTTCTTCTCTTTTCTTTTCTTTTCTTTTTCTTTTTTCAGCGGTGCTTTCGTCTTATAGACTGTATTTTTTTTTGCCTATGTACAAGAACAAGGACAGGTACAGGCACGAGTACAAGTACATGTACATTTTTGTGCATGTATGAGGCGTAGAAAACGCAAGAGCCTCACCTGGATGTGTGGCTTTGGCACCGTCCATGGGCAGCACGTCACAGAGGGAAGTTTCCCGTTTCTGCCCAACGCCTTACCATGGCTTTCCATGCCGTTCTTTCTCTTTCTTTTGCAAACGCCCCCCTTCCCTTTTTGGCCCGGTCTCGTGAGGAGAAGGCAAGGCAAGCGAAATATTCATGCACTATCAAGCCAGGAGGCGTAGGTACTTGGGTACATGTACCCTTTGCTCACCTGCCTGTTGCCTGTCTAAAAGCTAGTGTGGCTGTTTATACAGCCATGTCACTGTTTTTTTTGCAGCACGTCTCTGCACTGTAGCTGGTCGGCTCGACTGCCCTCCAGCACACCGTCCCGCGCCGTGGTTGCAGCACTGTGTACAGCATCTCGGCATCTGCCTGCCCGCTGTTTCAACTGGCAACTGCATTTCCAGCCTTTCCATTGCTGGCTGCAGCTTGCAGCCCTGGCCTGAAGGGTTCTCTGGCCCTCTGATTTTCCCCCTCTCTTCTCCGCCTTTTGCATCTTCTTTTTCTCTCTACCTTTTTTTTTTTTCTTCCCCCATTCATCTTTTTGCTTGTTCGTCCTCATTCGCACCCAAAGCCAAAGCCAAAGCCAAAGCCAAAGCCAAACCCCAACCCGAATCCAAACCCATATCCAACCTGCGCCTGCGCCTGCGCTTGCATCCTCGTCCTCGTCTTCCTCTCCGTCTCCGTCTGCATCTGCGTCCGAGTGCAACGCTGCTTACTCAGCCCAACCGGCCCTTCTGATATATCTTTGTTTATTCTCTCTTTTTTCTCATTGGTCCACCGTTTCCCCTCCTCGTGCTGGAGCGTCCGAGTGTTTTCCACTTGTTCTTTGTACCTGACAGACTGACAGATTAGATTCTCGGTCTGTTGTCGCTGGCCGTGGTTTATTTAGCGCCTCTTTTCTTTTATATTTCTCTTTTATTCCTCTTCTCTGTTCTTCTCTTCATCTTCTCAGCCCAGCATCGTCTCTGTCGTTGTCGCAGGCACAAGTAACCCACCCTCCCTATCTCCAATCACGTGACGTACCGTCTGATATCCGAGCCAGCCTCCTCGCCCTACCCTCACTCGCACTCTTTCTGGGCCCTCCACAGCATCAGTTTCATCACGTCTTTTGATATCCACACAGGTAAGCATGAGAACCTCTTCAGAAATGCCCAAACATCGTGTCCTAGTGCACGCACCTATCTTTATCCGTACATCTACATTATCATCATCCTCGTCCCGACCCAAAAGGTCTGGATGCTACCCCGTCCAACCACCCCCTCCCCCTTCCCCTCCTCCTCCCCTCCCCCTCCATCTCCTCTCTTCCATACTCCCACATACCACTCCAACTCTGCATGGTGGTGAGCTTGCTGTCTTCTCTCAAGCAGAGGGGGACTTTGATATAGAGCCCAAAACACGAGACGACATGGCCTTGTGGATAGTGCCAGCAGAGCAGCAGCAGCAGCATTGTAGGTACGACACATCTCTGGAGGTGGTCTATCTATCTGCCTGAACCTGAACGGCACCATCGAACCACAGCCAAACAGCCAAACGGCCAGCTAGCTAGCTAGCCGGACACACACTGTTGCTGCTGCTGCACTTCTGCACTTCTGCACACATGTATATACACATGCAGACATGCATATGCACATGCACATTACCAGCCCAGTCCATCCCAGTCCATCCCAGTCTCGCCTAGTCAGGCCAGTCCCAGACCGAGTGAGCAGTCGGGGAGGCCAAAACGGCGGACGAGATGGAGAGGGAAAGAAAGGCAGAAAGAGATTGAGTGAGACCGACAGACCGACAGACCGACAGACAGACCAATCTCCCCCCTTCGTTTTCTGATGCAAGCTGCACTTCTCAACTGCTTGCTCTGCCTCAAGAATCCAGGGCCAGCACCATCACCACCACCACTACCACTACCACTACCACTACCACACCCGCACCCATGCCTACAGCCCGCAAGCCAGCCAGCTAGCCAGCCAGACGAGGCTAGACCCAGACCCAGACCCAGTTCCAATCCCAGCCCTAGCCCCAGTCCCAGTCCCAGTCCCAGTTCCCAGGCCATCCATTATAACAGCTTAATGGGCACACATGCTTGTTGTGGTTGTTGTTGTGGCTGCACGCGAATTGCGTATGTACATACGTGCATGCATTCGTGCGTGTTTGCTGTCCCCTGCTGCCTGTGTGCATACATGCGTGTGTGCGGCCGGTTTGCCAGTTCGTCTCCTGTTGCTACGGCAGACGCAGCTTTCGCAGCAGCATGCATGCAGCGCGGCCTGCAGAGCAGCTCCCTCTGAGCTTTATAGCTCGTAGCTCGTAGCTCGTAGCTCGTAGCTCGTAGCTCGCAGCTCTGAGACCTGGCACCTGAGACCCAAGACCCAAGATCTGAGCTCTGAGCCCCGAGATGCAGTCAATGGTCTCTCTATGTGTACACTCTGGGGCAAGCCCAGGTGCATCTGCTGTTCTGCTGCTATGTTGTCTCTCTCTGCCTCTCTCTATCTTTCTCTATCTCTCATATCCCCCTTCTTGCGTGCCCCCCCCTCTCTCCTCTCTCTGTTGCACCCCCCTGGTCCGCCCCTCCCCCCCACTTCCCCGGTCGATCTTGCTACAGACCAGACTCTAGACACCCCACATTCACACAGTGAGAGAAGACGACAACCCAGAGAAAAGAGATGACAGAGTATGAGCCTGTCTCCGTCCTTCTGCCTCTCTCTCTCTCTTTCTCTCTCTCTTTCCCCCTTCTCGCTCTCTTGCCCATGCCATCCTTTCAGCATTCCGCTGTCTCCCATTCGTCCCGCTCGCACACATACATCTACAACACACCAATACCCGATTCGATTCGACGCGGCCTTTGGCTGTCACTCGTCTTGTTTGGCCGTGTCCTGCTGTTTCTTTTGCTGTTGCTGTTGCTCTCGCGCCTCGCTCTCTCGCCTCGCTCTCTCGCCTTGCTCTTGTCCTGGTCCCTGTCAGCCTCTTGGCTTTTGCCTGTCTCTTACTCCCGGCCTCTGTCTCTCTTCTTATTTCATCTTCCCTGTTCCCTCCCCTCCTGATTCCACTTTACCTTCCACGCTTTTTCTCTTTCCCCCCCCCCTCTGTTCTCCCTTTGGAAACACACTCTCTGTTTCTAGTCGGACTTGTTCTTTCTCGTCCAAGGCTTAGAACGCTTCTTGCCAAGGCCTCTTCTCCTCCCACTGCCACTGCCACCGTCCCTGCTACTGTCACTGCTGTTCTTGTTTATATCCGTTGTCCCTTGTTAGTCTTGGATGTTTGCCTGTTTTTGACCCTTGCTCTTGTCTTGGTCTTTGTCCTCACCTGACGTCCTTTTTGTCTATCTCTTTCTCTCTCTCTCCCCCCTCGTCCCATTCCCCCCACGAGGCTGGCTAGCCCTGTCTTGTCCCCCCCCCTCCCATTGTCTCCTCGCTTTTCCCCAGAATCTGGCCTGGCTTGGCTTGGCCCTCTTTTGACGTCAAATCGTCCCCAGACATCGGTCTTTAATTCTTTGTCTTCTCTTCTTTTCCCAACATCTCTCACCACTCGCTCTGTGCGCTGTACATTTGTTGTCGATATTTCTGTCCTTGTATCTACACACCCCGCTTGTACTCTGTCTGCATCTCGCCCTCGCTATATTTCCCTCATTATTTCGCCTCTAATAATCCTCCCTCTTCCCTTGGCCTCTGCATTGTCCGCATTTTGTTGTCGTATCTTGTCCATTATCTGTCCCGTCTCTCTGTCCCTCTGTCCCCGCCTCCGCCCCCGCCTCCTCCAAATCGCCTGCAATGGACCACTACAGATACTTACGCCCTTCAAGAGTACATTCTAGAACTCCCAGGCCAGATCGCGGATCAACAGCTACTCCGTCACCCACCCAAAAACAAATTGTCAGAATGGATCCCGATTGTGCGATATGTGGCTCGCCGGCAAACACGGCGTGCGAATGCGAGTCCAAGAGTCTTGAAATGGCCATCAAGCATGCCGAACAGCGTATTATGCAGTCGGTGTATGACGACATCAGGTATGTTTTCTGTTGTTTTCTTCTTTTTTTTTTTCCAATTTCACTTTGAGTTTGTCCAACGGACTCTTCGTTCTCCCTTTTAGTCTTCTTGTTTGTCTCATAGACTCTTCTTTGCTTCCCTCCTTCTCCTTCTCCCTGTCTGTCTTTTTACCATAGACACGCCCCCTGCTAACACGCCCGCGTCCAGATCATGGGTCCGTGGCCACGCCCAAGACTACATCTTGGCTCACTTCACTCAGCTTACTGAGCGTCGCAAAACCGCCCACGCCGCCCACCTCGACCGCATTACCAGCCATGCCTACTATCACTACCAGTCGCCGCCACATCCAAATGAGATGGTTGCTGCCCAGGCCACCCTTAAGCGCGGTATTGACCAGGACTGGCAAGCCAGCGTTCAACGCTATCCCGAAGTGCTCGAATACTTTTTTGGCCTCGTCGAACTTACTCTCCCTGGCGACAACGAGCCCGGTGTCAAGGACCCGCCATCCAACGCTCTGACGGGCGGCCGCAAGGCCGGCCGCCGTCCTGCCAGCATACAGGCCGGCCACATGTACGACCCCGACATGGCCTTGCCCGCGCCTCGCCAGGGATCGACGCCGCCGCATGCGCAAATGATGGTCCGTCGCCCCATCTCGCCGCATGGCAACGTGGGCCGCCGCACGCCTGGCCCTCCCGGAGGCGCTCTCCCGCCGGCCCGCGTCAACCGCATCAACTACCGAGGGGGAGCGCCGTCTGGCCCGCCGCCGCCGCAATCCTACTACCCGCCGTACTAATAGTACCGGGAGCGGCAGCAAGCAACCGTTTCTTCTATTCATGTGTGTGTGTGTGTGATATCCCCGGGCCCACAGAACCGGCTAGTTTCTTTTTTTTTTTTTTCGTCGTCGTCGTCGTCATCTCATCTTGATTATTGCTCGTCTTGCGGTCTCTTTACAGTCTCAACCTACGCCACCATGGGTTATGTTATCACATAGGCCTGTACTCTGCTCACGATCAGCAACATGTAGCTGAGCTAGCTGTCTGTCTGTTGTTGCAGCCGGTGCAGAAAGAAAAAACACAGGCATGTGTGTTGTGTGAGCAGCTTGAGGCACGGCCACCAATCGCTTTGTTCTTTGTTGCCTGCTCTTGCTCTTCTACCTGTTGTCTATTGTCCAGTCTTTATGTCGTTGTCGTTCTCCTGTTTTTATGTCGATGTCGATCTCTGCAATCCAATCTTGCGCTTTTTTTTTTTCTTTTTCTGATAAATATGCACACAACCATTCATTTATCTTGTCATACTTATTCCACAAAGCCGACTTTTTTTGATGTCTAGCAGACAAAAGCGCAGTACTTTTTTTCTTCCTTTTTTTTCTTTTTTTGTATTACGTTTTTTTTTTGGTTGCCGGACGTCAATATATTTCGCTGTCTTGACATGCATGATTGAGTAAAATCGCATGAGCATGAGGGGAGATTGGATGTTGGTGCACGATGATTGATGAGTATCTTAGGGTTTGCTTGCTTGTTTTTTTTTTGAAGAAAAAAAAGAGAGAAACAAAAAAGGGCGAGGAAGAGAAGAACGAGGGGTTTTTACATGAATGGGAAATGAGGAAGAGGCCATGGGCGAGATGAGAGAAGAAAAGAAAGAAAAGAAAAGGGGAGAGAGGAGGGGAGATATATATATCTATACCAAGGCCGGTCTTGGCCAATGCTTGATGGACAACAACAACAAGGACGACGACGACGACGACGACGACGACTCGATCGAGAATACAAGCGAGATGAGAACCAGGACGACATGCCAAAAAAAAATAAAAACCTACAAAAAAAGAAAAGAAAAAATACAGAAACCCCGAGCCGGGCCTGGCCTGCGATGCTACTACCGACCAGACCGGGGGGGGGGCCTTTTCCTCTCGACTCGTTGTACTCGCCTCTTTGAGCCCGCAGCTTAGGCATCAACGGCGCCGGCCTCTTCTTCGGCGTCTTCCTTTTCCAGACGCTCAATCTCCTGTTTGGCCTTTTCGATGTTCTGTGTGATGCGTTGGGGGGTTAGTTTGTGGACTGTGGACTGAAAAAAAAAGAGAAACAACTTACCTTGGCTGTCTCGGCCGCCTGGTTCTTCTTCCAGTCGTCCAGCTTGGCCTTGACCTTCTCCACCACCTCAGGCACCTCGGCAGCGCTCATGGGCGGGTCGACGCCAATGTACGAGCAGTCCTGCACGACGGACGGCGGGCAGTTGAAGCCCTTGGACGACTCTACGGCAGCGCCAGCGGCAGCTCCAGCGGCAGCGCCAGTGGCAGCACCGGCCTTCTTGTTCTTCTTGCCCCTGCGGGACGGGGCCGAGGTGATGAATTCCTCATGGCGGTCCTCCTTGCGCACGAGCACAGTGCCCTTGGGCGCCGAGGCGGCGTCGACCTTGCGGATGTCGGTGGCGGCCAGGCCGCGGTCGGCCAGCAGCGGGGCCTTTTCGTCGGACACGGCCGTCGGGTCGAGGAACTTGAGCAGCGACGTGGCCAGGCGGATCTGGTCGGCAAAGGCGGGCAGGCTGGCGGTCTGCAGCATCTCCTGGGCGCGGGCCCTTTGGGCGTCCTTGTAGGCCTTTTCGCGCTCGGCGCGGATGCGCTCGCGGTGCTTGGCGCGCTGCTCCTGCTCGTAGGCGGCAAAGGCGCGCTTGGCGCTGTGGTAGTCGTCCTTGAGCTGCTTGATGGCGGCGTAGGTGGCCTGCTGCTCCTGGTGCAGTCTCTTTTTCTCGTCGCGCAGGGCCGACAGGTTCTTGTAGACCTCGTCCGACTTGGCCTGCATGACGTCGAGCTCGGCCTGGATGGCGGCGTAGCGCTCGTTGACGGCCTTTTGCGCAGGGTCGTCCATGGAGTCGCGGATCTCCTTGACCTTGGCGCGTAGGTCGTCAATCTGCTTCTGCGACTCGGCAAACTGGCCAAAGTTCTTCTTGATGCGGTTGAGCGACGAGATGTCGGACAGGTTCTTCTTCTCGTCGACAATCTTCATGGTGCCCGAGTTGACCTGGGCCTCGAGCTCCCGGATGCGGGCATCAAGCTCCTCGACCGTCTTGTAGGGCACCTTGCCGCGGGCGGCCTTTTGCTCGGCAGTGCGGCTCTTGATCTGCTCGTCCAGGCGCTTAATCTGGTCGAGCTTGGCGGCACGAGACGACTTGCTGCCGGCCTGGGCCTTGCGGATCTCGTTGCGCTCGTTGACGAGGTCCTGGCGGCGCTTCTTTTCGGGATTGGACTCCTCGGAACCGTCCTTTTTGTTGGGGAAGGCGAGATCGATCTTGTCGCGGATGGCGTTCTGGGCGGAGAGGAAGGAAGTTAGCAGCGTGCTCCCTATGGAGGGGTCTGTCTGGGCCGCAGACGCAATCAAGAACCTACATAGTTGTCCATGGCAATCTTGTGGTTGGCCTCAGCCTTGGCCAGGTCCTTCTTGTAGGCCTCTTCGTTGGGTCTGGTGGGCTTGGCCTTGACCTCGGGGGCCGGGGCGGTAGCGGGGGCGGCGGTTTGGGTAGCCATTGTGTAGAAGAGAGAATGAAATATCCAGTAGGAAAAACACCAGAGGGAGTCGTGGGCCGGCAGATGAAGGAGGGAGAGGAGAGAACTTTGACGGGATGGACTGCGGCGGGCGAGGAATTGGGAGTTTGGCGGGCGATGTTAGCAAAGAGACCAGGTGTTTAGTCAGAGGAGGGCATCGGGGCCATGCCACACAGACACGATGCAGTGCAGTAACAGCGGGGCGGGAGAAGAGGGAGGCGGGCAGCTCACGTTGAAACGAGTCCGGGATTGGAGGGGGGAGCACGACGGACGGAGAGTAGAGATCGGAGAGCAGAGATCGGAGAACAGCGAGCTGGGGTACAAAAAGAACAACAAGATGGCCGCAATTGTAGACACCGTAGTTCTGCCACTAGGTATTGTGAGCGTGGGCCCCACCGCCCTGCATTGTCCGCTTGCAACGCTTGTGCAGTGAAGAGGCGGCAACTGGGATGCAAAGGGTGGCGACTTAGAGATAGCTGGTTGCATTTTAGGCCTCTCTGCCACCTGCCAATGCTCGCCACCTGCCACCCCTGACGGCCCGCCACGCTGCAAGGCTGAAAGCGCATAGCAAAGATACCGAAACCTTTTTTTTTTTTTTTTCGCACTATCGATATCGCGAGCCGTTTGCGCTACCAAGCCTTCTGATTTACAGCCTTGACACATAACCCATTTCCATCCCCTCCTCCATCGTTATTCCGACTGCGGCATCTTCAGCCACACGCCCTCTCGCTAATCAAGTGCCGCTACTTCTCCTGCTCTCTCCCACAACCCGCGCAAGACTACCCGAACCACGACAAGGCTGCCGCTTGCCACTTCCCCGACCCCGACCCGGCCCTGACTCCGACTCCGACTCCGACTCAACCACAATCACTACCGCAACAATGGACGGCGGCGACAACAACGACAAGGCTGTTGCACGCGTGTGGAAGATTCTGCGCACCGTCAAGGAGATGGTAGCCGATCGCGTGAGCCGGCCCACCCGCCCGAGAGCCTTGCCTTGCCTCGCTGCTGCTGCTGCTGCTGCTGCGTACCGCCCGCCAGCAGGATCCCCCCCCAAAGACGCACCCGCTAACCGAACCGTCGTGTACAGGGCTTTGAAATGACCGAAGACGAAATCAACATGTCGCTGGAGGATTTCCGCCGCGACTTTACACTGCCCACCGGAGAGGTCGAGTACGTATCCTCCACATCATGCCCTCCCCTCTCCATCCACGCAAGGAGGAAAGCCAGCTAACAACACCGTCCCACCCCGTCCCGCCCCGTCCCGTCCTGCAGCCGCAACCGCCTGCAGTTCTCCGCCAACCCCAGCGAGTCGATGATCAAGAAACACACGTACACCAACGCAGCCGGCGGCAGCGAGCTGTCGACCGACGTCGGCACCGTGTTTGTCAAGTTCCTCGGCGAAGAGAGCATGGGCATCCAGCAGATCAAGAACTTCATCATGACCGTCGTCGAGCGCCACTACAAGACGGCCATCCTCGTCACGCACACGCCGCTGACCAGTGCCGCGCGCAAGAACATTGCCGCCGCCGAGTCGTACGCCCACATTGAATACTTCCTCGAGGACGACCTCATTGTCAACCTGACGCGCCACATGCTCGTGCCCAAGCACATTCTGCTCTCGCGCGAGGAAAAGGCTGCTCTGCTCAAGCGCTACCGCCTCAAGGACACCCAGCTGCCGCGCATCCTGCAAAAGGACCCCGTCGCCAAGTACCTCGGCCTCAAGCGCGGCCAGGTCGTCAAGATTATCAGAAACAGTGAGACGGCCGGCCGCTATGCCAGTTACCGCCTGTGCGTTTAAGAGAAGGGGATTTCAAAAAAGGAACAAAAGAGGAGGTGGCAGCGGGGAGTGCGGCGAGTATACCAACGCCAATGCGAGAGTGCGGGTGCGGGTGTGAAGGGGTCAAATGGGTCAAATGGGTGCGAATGGGCGTAGATGCGAAAGGGCATTGATCCGGCGTTTTCTTTTTCTTCGCATGTTGTTCATTATTCTATTTTTTTTTATATTCCTCTATTCTCGGATCTCCTTTCTTTTTTCCTTTTATTTTTCCTCCCTTTTTTTTCGCCATCATCAATCACCTCTTCGTCTCGTGCCCCAGGACCTCATCTTCACCCTCCAACTTTTACTTGACAACAAATCATTTGGTACAAAACGAGAGAGATGCGAGAAAGAAAAAAGAAAAAAAAAGGAATATATATAAGCGTCAAGTCATGAAAAACAAAACAAATTGCTTGGCGTGGTATCATCAGTTGTTCTAAATGTAAAAAAAAAATAATATGGACAGGAGAAAAAAAACAAAAAAGAAACAGAACGAAATAGAAAGAAGCCGCTGGCCTACTTTAGTAAGCCACTAACGTCGGCAAAGCTTGGCCCATCGTCTGGCTCGGCCTGTGGCAGCCGAGGCGCAGACGCAGACGCAGATGCAGATGCAGACGGGGTCTGGCCACTCTTGTCCCCAGGCTTCCCCCCCATGCTGCCCTGCGAGCGCGGCGGCGCAGAGTCCTTGTCCTCGGAGCTCGGCACGTCAGGACTCCCCGGCGGCAGCAGGCCGCCCAGGTCGTGGAGACGGGCCGTAGTGACTCGCTTGCCCGGCGTGGGGCCCAGCAGACTGGCAGTGGGCATGGGCGCGGCCAGCATGGCGCTCTGGTAGGCCCAGTACGACTGGTTCTGCAGCTGGGCCTCGGTCAGCGGCTCGACGGCCGGCACGTAGCTGGCGCGGCGGAAGCTGGACGAGTTCATTTGCTCGTCGTCGTGGTTGTAGCCCGACGAGCCGCCCTTTGCCAGGAGCCCGCCCAGGTCGAAAAAGGAAATCTGGTCGGTCGAGGTGAGCGGGGTCGAGGCCGCCTTGGCAATGGCGGCTGCCTGTGTTGGGCATGGAGATAGCGGCGACGAGGCAAAGCAGGGGCGCGTGGCAAACTGGGTGTTGAGGCGGGGCAGCATGGCCATATTGTGCGAGTTGGCCTGGCTGTACATGGGGTGGCGGAGGCGGGTGTTGCGCGGCACCAGCGAGTCGACACTCTGTTCGGCGCAGCTGGGGCTGCACTGGTGGAAGGGCGTCTGCCACTTGTCCGACATCTTCTTGGTGTTGGAGACAATGGGGCGCAGGATGATGGGCGCGGGCGTGAAGTGGGGGTGTTGGTCTTTGGAGTCAAAGGTGATGGTGTCCTGCTGGCGCAGCTCAGGCTTGAGGCCCAGACCCAAGCCCTGCACCAGGTCCTCGTCGCTGCCCCAGTGGTTCTTGTAGACCTGGTGGCGGCCCGGGACGGCGCTGTTGATGATGATGGATTGGTGGTCGGAAAGGCCGGGGCTGAGGCCGGCACAGTCGCCATCGAAGCGAAACTTGTTCTTTTTGACGCCGCGATCGCGCACAAACGAGCCGAGCACGAGGGAGTTGGACGCAGCCACGGCAAAGAGGAGCTCGATAGAGGCCATCATGGAGCGGTACTGCTGCTCGCCGTGCTGCAGCATAATGTTGTGGGTGCGCACGACGGAGATGACCATGACGGACAGGTTGAGCGAAAACAAGACAATCAGCTGGGCCTTGCGCTTGACGCTCATGTTGCTCCGCACAATGATGGGGATGGGGATGATGACGAGCATCAAGTCGGTGAAGATGTTGCACAGGCCCATGACAAACATGTGCACGTAGCCCTGGCGACATCTGCCGCCGGGATCGGGCAGAACCTGCCAGTAGTGATTGAAGGGCTGGCACTCGACAAAGACGCTGATGAAGACGGCGGTGAAGGTGACGGCCAGGGCGATTCTAGCATACATGATGGTCTTGGTGTAGGTGCGCTTCCAGGTGGAGTCAATGAGGCGCTTGAGGAACTCGAGACTGGAGAGCTTGAGGACCCAGAGACTGTGAGAGAGAGAGAGAGAGAGAGAGAAGGAGGAGGGGAGGCTTGGTCAGTGGCTTGCTTGTTTGGTAGGGGGCATTCGCCATGCCGGGTCATGGATACACAGATACTCACGAAGCAGCAAAAAATACTCGTGCGCCCAGCACAAGCCCGCTGGCTATCTGCTTGTGGCGCACTTGTGTTTCGGTGAGGATCTCGTGGGAAAAGTCGGCGTTGTTGGTGCCATAGAGCATGACGTAGTGCACACAGGCCATGCGTAGGTAGATGGGGATCAGGGCCCAGAAGGAGATGGAGTCTTCGAGGAAGAGGTGCTCGGTGCGAACAAGGCGGCCAAAGACTCGGATGAGGATGATGGTGGTGCTAAAGATGGTCACCCACCAGCACACGAGCAAGGTGGGCTTGTCCTCGAAAAAGGTGGACATGGGCGGGGGACTGGTGTAGAAGACCATTGTTGCGGGAGGAGAGGCCGGGGCCGGGCCGTCTCAGCCGAGAGCGATGTCGCAAAGGACAGGCCGCGGAGAAGGGCGCGTAGAAACAGGTGGTGGCTGTACCGGGAGAGGGGGGGGGGGGGAACTCAGAGTGCAGTGAGTATATAGACAGGCAGGATATATGTTGTAGGTGAAAAGAGCGAGTTGTTGTTGTTGTTGTTGGTGGTGGTGGTGGTGGTACGGCAGTACATGGCAGGGCGGTACGAGGTGTGACAGTTGGAAGGTTCTATGCTTCGTTCTAGAAGCTTTCTGCAGCTGTCGAATTAGGCGAGTTGCAGGCTGTGTCTGCAAGGGACGAGGACAGAGAGAGAGAGACAGAGAGAGAGAGAGACAGAGAGAGAGACAGAGAGAGAGAGAGACAGAGAGAGAGAGAGAGAGAGAGACAGAGAGAGAGAGACAGAGAGAGAGACAGAGAGAGAGACAGAGTCGCTAATCGCAGGCGTGCGACCAATCAGGAGCGGGAAAACGAGCGATGAATAACAACAATAAATAAAAGCGAATAAATCGACACGCAGATGGAAGTAACACAAAAGTTGGGATGAATAAAAAGCAAGATTTTCTGCTCAAAAAAAAAGAGCGACGAAAAGTTTTGCGATGAGACAGAAAAAAGAAGAAAAGAAGAAAAGAAGAAGAAAAGAATGAGAGAAAAAGAGAAGAAAAAGAGAAAAAAAAAAGAAAAAAATATTCACAAATTCTGGTGATAACAAACGAGGCAGTTGCTCTGTTTACTAACTCGTCCCGCCTGCCCGTCCATCGTTCCTTCCTGATATGGACATCCTGTGATCCAAGCGCCGGCGTTTGTAGTGCCTCCTCCCACAAACGGAGGCACGACAGTGTGAGACACAGTCTGCAGACAGTATACACACGGTGCACTGGGGGAGGCTGCCCAACTGCCATCGATGCACTATCGTCTACACTGACAGACGACTGCCTCACTAACATCCTGCCATCCATCTCCCGCTGCACGTAAATCTATTGCTCTTATGCCTTGCATAAGTCTGCAACCAGCCAGCCAGCAAATTCATTGTCACCTGCACCGTTTCTTCAGTGGCCAGAACAACCACGACCTGGCCATTCCTTGGGTTCTTTAGCGCTGGTGCTGGATGTCAGGGGCCTGTCAGGGGCCTGTTAAGCCTGGCCAGGGCCCTATAGGGACCCTCTAGGGACCATCTAGCGGGACTTAGCGGTCTTTTGGCAGTCTTCTAGGGCTTACCGTCTGCTTCTAGCGCTGTGCGAGCCCCGCTAAGATCTTTTTTAGCGCGCTATACACCCTTCTAGTCCTCTAAAAGACCCTATCGCTAGAACGAACCCGTCAGGCCGTCGTCGTCGTCCTCCTCCTCCCCTCTTCCTCCTCCCCTCTTCCTCCTCCCCTCTTCCTCCTCCCCTCTTCCTTCTGCCCTGCACAAGGCCCTGCATTCACCTGCAACGCACTCGTCAATCTGCATAAAGTCCGACGAAATTACACAACCAAGCAAACAAAAACAAGGCCCTTGTTTGTTTTCCTTCTTCTTTCTCGCTTGTGCCTGTCGCCTGTTATCGCTATCATGCATAACAGCATAGCAGCATAGCAGCATGACAGCATGACACGCTTCGGTCCTTGGGTAGCACAGACGAGAGTCTGTGCCTGGATTTGCTGGATTTGAGAGCGGGCTGTTTGCTGTTTGCGTCTTCTAGTTCTGGTGGCAATATGCACGCACTCTTGCAGGTCTTTTTGTAGTCTGATAGGGGCATTCCCTCATTCCCTCACTCACTCACTCACTCACTCACTCACACTCTCTCTCACTCACTCACTCACACTCTCTCTCACCCACTCCCTCACTCACTCTCTCACCCACCCACCTTCCTCTACTCCAGCCCCAGTCCCTCCACCAACGCCCGGATCTCCTCTTTGCCCGCCGCCCCCCAATTCACCCCCATCAGCCTGCTGCCCGCCATTGCCGCGTCTGCGCCCACCACCACCACCGACCAGATCTCGTCAATCACCAGATTCCGCACCTTGGGCCACGGATGGAACAATAGCGCCCCAAGTCGCCTGCGCGCCTCGGCTGCTGCCTCTGTGCTTCTGCCCATCATGCTCTGGCCTGCCCACCCGCCCCTTCCATGCTCCTCTGCCCCTTCAACCAGCTGCGCCAGCTGCGCCAGCCGCGCCAGCCCGCCGTACATCTTGACACACGCCTCAATCTTCTTCATGTTACCAGTCTTGTAGCCCGCCTTCTGCGCCTGCAAGCACAGCCCGCGCGCATCCACGCACCCACTGCGCTGAAGCAGGCCTGCGTGCATCAGAAACGCCGTGATTTCCAGCGACGACACCAGCACGCGGTCGATGCCCTGGAAGGCCCGGATGTTGGCTGCCAGCGCCAAGGCGATGACGTCAAGGTTTGTGTGGCCTGCTGTCATGCCGCTGCCGCTGCTGCCACTGCCCGCCTGCCCCTCAGACGCAAACTCCACCAGCGCCGCCCGGCTATTGACCACCAACACTTCATTGCCCGTCTCGGCCGCCGTCACATACCCCGCCATCAACGCCGTCATCCATACCTGCACATCGGCCTTGGCGCATGCCGAAACCAACGGATGCAGACTGTCCGCTCTAAACAGGTCCAGGAGCGCGTAAAAATACTGTTGGGACGAAAACGTGAGCCCGAGGAAGGCCTCGCGGTGTCTAGAATCCAAATCCTGTTAGCAAAGTAGCTCATCTCCTCCTCCCTTCCCTTCCTCCACAATACATCTCGCGCCGTACTTACTCTTTGGTCAGCAACAGCCCCAGCGTCAAGTGCGCTTCCGCCCGCACGCGATCCAGCTTCTCCGCAGCCAGCCGCAACACAGCCGGAAACAACAACCTGACCGACCGCAGCAGCCACTGCGTGTCGGTGTCGCCACAGCCGTGCAGCCCGTCGATATGCCGCCACAGGCTCCTAACCGCCTGCAGCGCCGCCACGCGCACCAGCGAGCCGACGTCGCCGCGCGCATTGGTAGTGTAGTTGTTCAGGCCCTCGGCCAGCATGTCGAGGAAGGTGTGTGGGCTCTGCCGCAGCGTGTTGCTTTGCGTCAGACTGCGCAGGATGGCTACGTGCGTGTCAATGTCGTTGTCCGCGCGCCACCGCTCAAGCAACACGCTGGCGATAATGTCGCTGCCCGGCTGCTCGCCAGCCTCGGTGACCATGCGCGTGATAGGATACGATATGGCAATGGCGTAAAAGTAGCCGTAGCCATGCCCTGTACGGCCGCTGTGTTTGCGGCGGACGGCCTCGGCCCACAATCGCACAATGGACAGCTGCTGGAGCTGCGGGGAAATCATCAGATACACCAGACTGGCCAGCGAAACCGCATCGGCAGTATCTTGCTGATCAAACTCGAGCCAGCCCGGGAGTGCCTGGCCGAGCACAGCTGCAATCTTGGCCGTGGCACTCTCCTCCCGACGCTCCCCATTCAGCACTGAAACATACGCACATACACGGTCCGGATGCTCGGGCTGCAGCACTTCACTGCCGGCCAGGAGCTCCAGTCCCGCTTTCTCTGATTCCTGGGCAAACAGTACCATTTGAATCGCCGGAAGCAAGGCCACACTTAGCCGACTCGCCGCCTCTGCCAGCAGCTCTTCGCGCCGGAAAGTGCCCAGCTGCATCTCCTGCAGAAGCGTTGTCGCTGTTTCCAACAACTCCTGCACAAACCCGTGCAGCTCCTCGGTTCTCTCCTCGGCTCTCTCCTCGGTTCTCTCCTCGGTTCTCTCCCCGGTTCTCTTCTGATCCTGGTCTCCTCCAGTATTGGCTACCAGCGCTGCAAGATGCGGCACCTGGTCCAACAGCGCAGCCAGGCACAGCAGCAGCCCATGCCTCTCCTCGGCCTGTCGAGCCTGTAGTCTTTCGACGTCAGCTACCACCAGGCCCATGGCGCAACGGAACTGCTGCACGGCGCTTTGTGGCCGCATACGGGCCATTTCCAGCGTCAGCGTGCCGAAGCTCTTGCCTGTGACTCTACGTGCAGCCGCGTCTGCATCGCCGACGCCGCGCCAGGTCAGCAGGGTACGCTGCAGGGCCTCGCCATACTGCATGCTGAGCTTGGTGGCATTGAGCGACACTTGGTGAATAGCGCGCGAGCGCAGCGCCACGGCGTTATAGTCGACGGCCTGCACTACAGCGATACCTTCGACGACGGTGTCGGGGTGGCGGCCAATCAGCTCCTGTAGGGCCGCTGAAGCACCACGGCGGATGTTGCCGGCAGGGTCTCGAGAAGCAGCCACGACCAGCTCGGTGGCTAGTGTCTGGATGATGGATCCCGTATTGTCTTCGTAGGCCGAGTCGTCAGCGGCAAAGGGCCGGGTGGGCACAGCCAAGAGCTCGGCAGTGGTGTAGCGGCGTGAGATGGCCCAGATTCCAAAGCAGGCGGCGTCTCTGACATTGGTGCCGATGGACGCACCGGATGGGCCCCTCTGCTCAAACGACAAGCCCAGAAGTAGGGCATGAATGATATCCGGAAGCTGCGACGCCGGGGGAGAACGGCGGTAGAGTAGATGCGCTAGTGTCAAGGTCAAGCCGTGCCACTCGAGTGGGTCGACGGCAGACAGGTCGCGCATTTTGGTAGCGGTGGGATGCTTGGAGTTTTCAATCCACAGGACCTTTTGGTTGAGGGCCTCCAGCACGGCCTCGACAACTTGTTCTGCCATCTCGGGCGGCAAGCGCAGTGTGATGATGCTAAGCGCCTTGCTGGCGGCAAAGCGCACGGGAGTGTCGTTGTCTGCCAATCTTTCCATGAAGAATGTGATGCATGTCTCGACAAACTCCATAGTGTCTTGGCTGTCGTTGATATTTCCATGGTGCTCATCACGTCTCAAAAAGAGGGCAGTCACTGATCTCATGACCTTGATAATCATCTTGCGCGCAACCGACGACGCCATCAAGTGACGCGCCACATCCGAGTTGGCTGTGGTCAGCTCCAGCACGGCCTTGAAGATGGGCACGAGATACTTGTCCATATCGGACGTGTCCATTGACGCCCGCAACACGCCGGCCAGGAAACTGAGCCGGCCATCGTAGTAGTATGCCGAGTGCACGGGCACCCCGTCGACCGGCTCTAGACACTTGAGAGCCCAGCTGACCAGGGCATCTAGCACGCCCATTTCTTGCATATCTTTTCGCATGCTCATGCGCACAAGAAGCGCCTTGGCACCGTCCCGCTCTTTGCCCGGCATTTCCAGGTACCCGGTGGCTATGGGAATCAGTCGTACGGCAATTCCGGGCAGGTTTGCCGGCCATTCAAAGTTGGGAATCTCGGGCATGGTCAGATCTTCGAGGTCGACGGAGCTGATGGTTGCAAGGTCAAAAGGCGCAAGAAGGAGTTGGGATAGCCATAGGAGAATGACGTATCGCTCCTGCCACGACCAGGGCCTCTGTTGGATGTGGCCGTGATTGTGAGTGTGGTCAAGACTGTCGTTTATTGCATTCTTCTGCTTGCCCAGTTCAAAGTCGGCTTCGATGGCCGAAAGGAGCAGCTCAATGTACTTTGTTTCGACATTGAAAAACCGCACAATGACTTTTTCGCCGCGGATCTTGCAGAATGTGTAGAGCAGATGGGCCACTGCCTGGGACAGAGGCTCGATCAACTGCGACTTGGTGCGGAGACGAGGCTGCAGCCCACAAGTCTGGAGATACTCTAGATATGCAGAAGCCAGCTGTGGGACAAGCTCTGATAGATGCGGATCCAGTAGCTGCGGGAGCTCTAGGAACTGGCCTAGGACCTGTTGGGGAAGGCTAGTTGTTAGCTGCGCGGGTCACTGGGCGTGTCTCGCTGGGCGTGTCTCGCTGGGCGTGTCTCGCTGGGCAGGTTTCTGCTAGTTTCGACTCCTAGAATTCTCCTCTCACTCACCAGTGTGTCCAGACGAAAGACCTCGCGCATGCGCACTCGGTAGCGCAGCTTTGAAGCGCCGTCGGCCTCGGCGGCTGGCTTGCGGAGGAGTTTCGGCACGCTGTGGCGCAAGTCGGCGATCAGCTCAGCCGATGCCTTTTGCAGCCACACATCGGCTTCAAAATCTGAGGCGTCCATGATGATGGAAAGTAGGCTTGGCTTCACGTTGTGGCTTGGCCTTGGAATGGCGTCAAGCTGGTCATGTGGTGATGTCAAACGGAGCTTCTAGGGAGAAAAGTGGGGGGGGGGGAGTAAGCCAAGCTTGGGTAGCTAACGGATTCCGTCTCTTAGGGTTAGAAGAGGAAGCGAGTCAGCTCTAGAATGCCTCAGAGTCACGTGGTATGCAGTCAGCTTGAAGAAGTTGATGAGTTATATTTTTACATGGCATGGCATTGCATGTGACATCGCACACTCCACAAGGGATTTTCCTTGTGTACATGAAGAAAGCCGATGTTGCAGAGCAAGATAGTAGGCAAATTAGACTGCCAGTTAGCCCATGGAATAGTGTCTTTTGATAGGGTGGCGGTTGCAGGTCTGCTGACAGAGCAGGGCTGGTAGAAGCCGGGCCCCTGGGCGCGCTGCATTGCATTGGGATGGTGGAGTGGCCAGAAATGGAAAAAGAAAAAAAAAAAAAAGAAAAGGAAACTCGAACTCGATCGTGTGTGTGTGTGTGTGTGTTGGGTACTAGCGAATAC
>JADILG010000334.1:0-22016 GCA_017591655.1 Thielaviopsis populi
CTTGTTTTGTTTTTCCCCCCCCCCCCCCCCCCATCATTACCATCATCATCATCGTCTGGATTGCTAACATGACGTTGTCCCTCTTCAGTTCGAGTCAAAGTCCTCTCGGGCTAAAGGCATTGCCTTTCATCCTAAGCGGTGAGATCCACTTCGCCTCCCCCCCTTCGTTCCCTGCCTATTTCTCGATGCCATGTACTGGATGGCCTTGTCCTTCCCTGATGCCCTCTTCGCTTGCTGCCTCCAATGCGTTGTTGTCCTCCCCCGACTGCTTCGCAACCACTGCAGCTGCGAGCCATAGCACACACACTCTCGCCTGTCCTGTAGTCATGCTAACTCCCATCATCGCTCTTGTGCAGGCCATGGATCCTCGTGTCTCTCCACTCCTCCACCATCCAGCTCTGGGACTACCGCATGGGCACGCTGATTGACCGCTTCGAAGAACACGATGGCCCCGTCAGAGCTGTCGACTTCCACCCCACACAGCCGCTGTTTGTCAGTGGCGGTGACGACTACAAGATCAAGGTCTGGTCGTATCAGTCCCGGCGGTGTTTGTTCACCCTCAACGGCCATCTCGACTACATCCGCACCGTCTTCTTCCACCGTGAGCTGCCGTGGATTGTGTCATGCTCTGATGATCAGACCATCCGCATATGGAACTGGCAAAACCGCTCGCTGAGTGAGTGCCATCCCTTTCTAATCACCATGCCCCGGGCGCCTTGTTGCTTCACAACCCCTCATCTTCCCCCGCGCTTCATCTATCCGTTCCGCATCCACATGCCCGCCCATCTCCCGCTCAACTTTCCCCCGTGCTAATACGGCATCTGCCCTTTTATAGTCTGCACCATGACTGGCCACAACCACTACGTCATGTGCGCTCAGTTCCACCCCAAGGATGATCTCGTGGTCTCTGCTTCCCTCGATCAGTCTGTCCGCGTCTGGGATATTTCCGGCCTGCGCAAGAAACATTCCGCTCCGACTTCATCCTTGTCATTTGAGGACCAAATGGCTCGCCGCAATCAGGAACAGGCCGACATGTTTGGCAACACCGATGCCGTCGTCAAGTTTGTGCTTGAAGGCCACGATCGTGGTGTTAACTGGGTGGCTTTCCACCCCACCATGCCTCTGATTGTATCTGCTGGTGACGATCGCCTAGTCAAGCTGTGGCGCATGAGCGAAACCAAGGCTTGGGAGGTTGACACCTGCCGTGGCCATTTCCAGAACGCCTCGGCTTGCTTGTTCCACCCACACCAAGATCTGATCCTGTCTGTTGGTGAGGACAAGACCATTCGCGTCTGGGACCTCAACAAGCGCACTGCCGTGCAATCCTTCAAGCGTGAAAACGAGCGCATGTGGGTTATTGCTGCCCATCCCGAAATCAACCTATTTGCCGTCGGTCACGACAACGGTGTCAT
Organism: Thielaviopsis populi; assembly: GCA_017591655.1. Taxonomy (NCBI): domain Eukaryota; kingdom Fungi; phylum Ascomycota; class Sordariomycetes; order Microascales; family Ceratocystidaceae; genus Thielaviopsis; species Thielaviopsis populi. The sequence goes on from JADILG010000334.1 coordinate 1,413, forward strand.
GGTCTTCAAGCTGGAGCGTGAGCGCCCTGCCAGTGCTATTCACCAAAACTCGCTATTCTACATTACCAAGGACAAGCACGTCAAATCATACGATTTCAAGAAGAATGTCGAGGGTCCTACTCTGACCGTCCTCAAAAAGCTGGGCTCGGCCTGGACACCTCCTCGCACCATGTCATACAACCCCGCCGAGCGCTCTATTCTCGTCACCTCCCCCGCCGACGGCAACTCGTACGAGCTCATTAACCTGCCTCGCGAAGGCTCTGGCGCCATCGAATCGCCCGATTCCAAGCGCGGCTCGGGCAATTCCGCCATCTTTGTCGCACGCAACCGTTTTGCCGTTCTCGACACTGCTGCCCAGACCATTGAGATCAAGGACCTGAGCAACAACGTCACCCGTTCATTCAAGCCCCCCACTGGTACCACCGATATCTACTTTGGTGGTACTGGAAACCTGCTCATTATTACTCCGACTGCGGTTTACATGTACGACATCCAGCAGAAGAAGGTCACTGCCGAGCACGCTGTCAACGGTGTCAAATACGTGGTCTGGTCCAACGATAACCGCTATGTTGCCCTTCTAAGCAAGCACAACATTACCATCCTGTCCAAGTCTTTGGAGCATCTGAGTGGCCTCCACGAGACCATTCGCATCAAGAGCGCCTGCTGGGATGACACTGGTGTTCTGCTGTACTCGACTCTCAATCATGTCAAGTACACTCTGCTGAACGGCGACAATGGTATCGTCCGCACTCTGGATCAGACTGTTTATCTGGTGCGCGTGCACGGCCGCAACCTGTACTGTCTGGACCGCAATGCTAAGCCCCGCCTGCTGCCCATCGATCCCACCGAGTACCGCTTCAAGCTGGCGCTGGTTAAGCGCAACTACGAGGAGATGTTACACATCATCCAGAACTCGTCTCTGGTCGGTCAGTCCATCATCGCCTACCTGCAAAAGAAGGGCTACCCCGAAATTGCTCTGCAGTTTGTCCAGGATCCTGCCACTCGATTCGAGCTAGCTATTGAGTGCGGCAATTTGGATGTTGGTCTGGAAATGGCCCGTGAGCTAGACAAGCCCCAGCTATGGCAGAGGCTAGGTGCTGAGGCCCTGGCCCACGGCAACCACCAGATTGTAGAGATGTGCTACCAGAAGCTGAAGAGCTTTGACAAGCTGTCCTTCCTGTACCTTTCAACTGGCGACCACAACAAGCTTGCTCGCATGGCTAAGATTGCCGAGCACCGTGGCGACTTCACTTCGCGCTTCCAAAACGCTCTGTATCTGGGCGACGTGGAAGACCGCATCCAGATGTTCAAGGAAATCGACTTGTATCCGCTTGCCTACGTTACCGCCAAGACTCATGGCCTGGAAGAGGAATGCCAGGCTATTCTGGAGGCTACTGGCTTGACGGAGGAGGAAATCAATCTGCCTACTCTCGGAGGTGCTCTTTCGGTTCCCAAGGCTATTGTTCCCACTCACTCTGCCAACTGGCCCACCAAGGCTTCATCGCAATCTGTATTTGAGAAGGCACTTTTGGGCCAAGTTGAGGGCCTGTCTCTCGAGGATAGTCAGCCGACCGAGGATTTAATGGATGTAGATGCCGATGATACGCCGGCCAGCAAGACCGGGGCTGGTGCTACTGCTTCTTTGGAAGAAGATGATGACGCTGCTGGCTGGGATATGGGTGATGATGTCGTTCCTGAAATCGAGGGTGACTTTGTCAACGTCGACAGCGCCGAGACTGGTGGCTCTGGTCTCAGTGAAGCTGAGCTCTGGGCGCGGAATTCGCCCCTTGCCGTGGACCATGTTGCTGGTGGCTCGTTTGAGACTGCCATGCAACTGCTGAACCGCCAGGTTGGTGCTGTTAACTTTGCACCGATCAAGCCTCGTTTCCTAGAGGTGTTTTCTGCCTCCAAGACTTATCTGCCTGCGTCATCTGGTCTTCCTCCGCTGGTCAACTATGTTCGCAGAACACTGGATGAGACGGACCCGCGGTCTGTCCTGCCGATTGTGCCGCGTGATCTGGAGCACCTTGCCACCCACGATCTGCAGCGCGGATACGATGCCATGAAGGCCAACAAGCTGGAGGACGGCATCACTGTGTTCAAGGGCATCCTGCACGCCATTCTCATCAACGCGGTGTCAAGCGAAGCCGAGGTTGCCGAGGCCAAGAAGCTGGTGGCATCTGCTGCCGAGTACACGGTGGCCATGGGCATTGAGCTTTCCCGCCGTGCTCTGGGCGCGCCCGCTGCCGTTGCAGAGAACCCTGCGCTGCTAAAGCGCAGTCTGGAGCTGTCTGCGTACTTCACCATTCCCAAGATCGAGGTGCCGCATAGACAACTAGTGCTGGGAGCGGCCATGCAGCAGGCCGTCCGGGCGAGAAACTACAACTCGGCACTGAGTTTTGCCAGCCGCATCATTGCCAACGGTGGATCTGGCAAGATTGTTGAGAACGTGAGTCGTTTTGTTTTCTTCTTTTTTTCATTTCTGTCACCGGCAGTTTACGGACTACGGACTGGATTGGGACTCCATTTGTTTCCATCATGTACAGCATGCTAACCAATATTTGTATCATAGGCCAAGAAGACCAAGGCGCAGTGCGAGCGCAACCCCAACGACGCTGTTGAGATCGACTTTGACCAGTTTGCCGAGTTCGAGATTTGTGCAGCTTCCCACACGCCCATCTACAGCGGCTCAGCATTCGAGGAGTGTGCTTTCGATGGCTCCAAGTACCAGCCCAAGTTCAAGGGCCAGACGTGCCGGGTGTGCGAGGTCTGCGAGATTGGCAAGCATGGCAGCGGCCTGAAGCTGTTTGCTTAGGGACTGTAGAATGCATTTGAGTTATGAAGGAGTTGGTGTTGCTCTTTTGTGTTTTATGTTATTCAGCGGGGAAGAGATGGAGGGCGGAGAGTAACGGGTTGCATTCCATGTGATACTAGCACTCTTCCAGACATTGTCGTTTTTGTCTTGTCTTTTTTTTTATATCTGGATGCTATTCGTTTGTGGTTTCTATCTCCGTTCGTTTTTTGTCTTTTGCTAGAGCTGATAAAAAGTGAATATTTGTACACAGAACATGGATGGCCGTCTTACGCGGATGTAAAGGCTGCTTTTTTTCTGTATATACTGTGATGTTCAAGACAGCCCTGTTTGACCTCTGCCATGCAGCACATCATGCCTCTGCCTCATAGGTCTTGACGCCGCCTGAATACGTCTTGAGCACTTTGGCTTGCAGTAGCTGTCCCGCCTCCCACTGCATATCCATGACGACGATATCTGCTCTGAGGCCCTTTCTCAACGCCCCGGTAACCTCCTCATCAAACACGCTGTACGCCGTGCCAGCCGTGGCCGCCGTGACCGCCTGTGCCAGCTCCAGCGAGAAATGCGGGTTGACCGTGTCGGTGCACAGCGGCTCGCGAGCAGACCGTCTCGTGGTCGCCGTGTACAGGTTCGGCAGGGGCTCCAGCGGCGCCGACGGCGCATCGCTGCCAATGGCCAGCACGGACCCGGCGTCGGCAAACTCGGGGTAGGCGAAGGCGCGGCCGCACCGGTGCGCGCCCAGCAGCCGCGGCCACTGCCGCAGGATGGCTGGGTCGGCGTGCACGGGGTGGATGCTGGCTGTGATGCCCAGGGCGCCCAGCCGCGCTACGTCTTCGGGCGCGGTCAGCTCCAGGTGCTCGATGCGCGGGCGAAGGTGGGCGGGCGCATGTGCGGCAATGGCCTCGACGGCGATGTGTACGGTTTGATCGCCGATGGCGTGCAGCGCGACTTGCAAGCCGTGGTGGGTGGCGCGGGCGATGGCAGGGCCCAGCATGGCGGCATTCCAGATGGGTTCGCCAGCGGCTTCGCCAGATGCATATGGCTGCTTGAGGGCGGCAGTGCAGGCGTCGATGACGCCGTCGCAAATAAACTTGATGCCAGTGATGCGGCAGTCGGGAGACGTCTCTTTGTTGAACTCGTCCCGCAGGGCCGCAGCACGGTCGACTTCAGCGAGGGTGCCGGCTTCCGTGGGCTTGGGCATGAGGCACCAGTAGGCAGCTAGGCGAACGGGCAGAGTGCCGCCGCGTCGACGGCGGAGCTCGAGGACTGCTTCCCACCCCCCTTCGTCCATGGCCATTTCAACCATGCCGGTGTACCCTGCAGCGCAATACGCGTCCAAGGCAGCGGAGAGCGCAGCAACCTTGGCATCCATTGTTGCAACCTTGGCCAGATGCGGCCACACAATGGTCATGACGGCGTTTTCCGTCATCAGGCCAGCGGGCTTGCCGTCGTCATCACGCACAATCTTGCCGCCCTTGGGGTCCGGCATATCGGCTACCCTCATCTCAGCGAGAGCGGCGTCGTTGCACCACTGGAAATGCAGATCCTTGGACTCGATAAAGATGGGGCGGGGGTCGACGTCGACCAAAGCAGCGGCGGTAGCCTGGTCGCCGGTCATGTGATGCATCCAATGGCCAGCCAAGATGCGAGGCACCTCAGGATGGGCTGCGGCATACTCCTTCAGAGTAGCGACGATATCTTCCAGGTTTTCACAGTGGGCCAGCGAGAGCTTTGTCATGCTCTGGCCGAGCGTCAGGAAGTGCATGTGGCCGTCGATGAAGCCCGGCAGGATAATCTTGCCCTGCATGTCGATTGTCTCGGCAAAGCCCGACCTGTCGGCGCCGCCAAGAGCGATGATCTCCGGGTCCGAGTGGTTACCAACATGGAGAATGCAGCCCGAGGTAGCATCAAACGCGATGCATGACTCGAAGTGATGCTCGGGCTTAACCAGACCCGAAGACTGGAAAACGCGGCCGTTGTATAGCAGAGTGGCCATTGTAGATTCGGAAGATGCGGGGACGAACCGGTCAGTATGACAACGTGTCACAACGCAAAAAAGGAAAGAGGGCGGCGATGTTTGTGCGGCTAGGGTTTTGCTTTGTGCCGAGTTTACTCCCGAGTCGTGGTAGCTACCTATTTATACAAGCCGTGATCGCACATCTCTGTGGATGCTACGACATGCACGTCTCTTGGGTGGAGATGCGACACCTCGAACCACAACAGCCCAAAGAGGAAAGAAGGACGGCCACACCCCCACTTCAACTGGATCCCTTAATCCTTCCAATTAGCTCATGCTGTTGCGTAAACACAGCAAGTGGCAGAACAAAGCTGGGCGGGCAAGAAGGAAAGTCACCCCGAGAGTTGGCCTAGCTCCATGTGTGGCGCTGGCAGCTCCATGTGTGGCGCATGCCGACGAGACTGTGGCGTAGACTCAGCAGCTCGCCCCACCAAGGGAGACAAGTGTTAGGCTTCACTTCACACGCAATATGACGCACGCCGGCTCAAGTGAGAGAGAGTTCACGCCGCAATCATGTTTTGACGGCGCTGGACGCCAAGGCCATAAGTCCCGAGTCAGCATTTCCTCTCATACTACAATTATGTTGATCATGTCTTGAGAAAAAAAAAAAAGAAACTAAACAAAGTTCATCATGTCTTGCTTGCAAACTCGTAACCTGTATCTCGGCGAAGCCCCGGTCAATACAACGCCGTATGCAACCCGCCTTCTTCTCGTCGCCCCGTCTCTACACAATGCTCTCCAATCCTCGTCCGTAGTCTTGCACGTTCGCAATCAACTCTCGGCCCACAAACGCATGCGGCAAGACATCTTCCGCCACCTCGTTGTCGCTGTCCGAATCATCATCGGCCTTCTCGACCCCAGCAGCCGAGGCGGCAAGCTCCTTAGGCGTGGGGAACACAATCAAACCATCACGGATAGTCCAGTTGCGCCGGCGCGCAAACTGAATCACGGCACCCTCCGACTCCATGAAAAGGAGCGACTTGGCAGACAAGATCGACATGCTGGTGTATGCAGACTCGCTTGAAGTGGCAATCTCGGACCGAATGAGCTCGGATAGGATCTAGAAGACGGAGAAATCAACAGTTAGATACAATACAGCCCACGGCTTGCTTCTCATGGATTCCGCAGGATGGACTGGACATTCTTACCTCGGTGAAAACGGCATACTCCTCGCCCGGAACATGTTTACTTTGCAGCGCCTTCCACATCATGTCGTAGCGGCCTTCGGTCAGCCATCTCTCGAGCTGGATAGGGTATCCCAAGAAGGGATCATCACTCAGCAGCTGCGCCAGCTGCGCATTGGACATGGTCTCAACCTCGCGGCCATCGACAACCTTCTTGGGCACCGGCGCATTGAGCAGCGGCTCCATTTCACAGCTGAAAGTGGCGTAGTCCGAGTTGCTCAGGAGCAAGAGCAAGTACAGGCCGATAATTCGGCGCTGCTGTGTGGCCTCTTCGGCCAGAATCCAACGCGGGAGGGCCTCGTAGCACATCTTGGCCTGGAACACATAGATGGCAAACTCCTTGATGTTCTTGGCGCGAATGGACATCAGCGCGCCAAGTTCGTACACCTCGCGTATAGCAGCGGTGATGGTGGCGCGGGTGGCATAGTCGAGGTCACTCTCGGTTTCGGTGCCGTCGGCTCTGTGGGTAAGAACAGCGGATGGTGGGGTCAGCATGTTGTGCTTGTGCAGAGCAAGCTTAGCCAGCGACACGGCTTTCTTGGCTTGTGCGAGAGATGAGGCTGCCTTGATCTTGTCGATAGCGTCATAGACTTCCGGGTCAACAGCCTGATGTGGAGGCATGGCGGGCAACGTTTTCTCTAGCTAGCGTGGATTGGAAAACTGGGTATAGAGTTCGTGGAGTTGGTAACGGTTGGACGTGAAAGCTTGTTCGTGGCGTCAAAGCTAGATTGAGAGTCGGTTGATAGTGGACAGCGTTATGTGAGAGTAGCTCTATCTTATTGAGAGGGAGTGTATTGGCAGTTTGTAGGTTGAATTGAAAAATAAAGAACGAAGATGAGAAAATCAACAGACAACGCAGCTCGGATTTGAGGACGATGCGAAACAAACAGGTTGGCCAAGGCTGAAGGTATGTGGGAAGGTTGGGTAGGGGCACCAGGTCAGCAAGGCTGATACAGCTTGCGTCAAGATACAGCTGGCTGATGGATCCTGGACCGTGCACGTGGCGTGGAGCTTGCGCCACTTTCGGGTGATGTGGGTCTGTGGCGTAGAGCCATCCTTGTACTACACTTATAGTTGCGGGACCAACTCCGACTTGTCCTAGTCCAGGCATGTAAGTCAAAGGACAGACTCAACGTTGACTAGTGTTACAAAGCGCCAGGGCCTTGATCTTACGGCCTGGTAGTCACATGTTTTAATATGTGAATACGAACTAATTTGCTGGTTATCTTGTATCAAAAGTGGTGAAATATATAAACAGAAATGAACGTTAAAACTAAGCGGCTGTGACGTGCTCAAAACAACACATTGTGTAAACACGCTGTCATGCTATATACAGTACTCCTCTCTGTCTCCGGTCCATCATCGTCTACCATGTAGCTCACTTTTCATAAGTCCGTAAAGCGTCATCTCTAAATCGTCAGACCCACCAGTTCAAAGGTCTGCACAGAGTTCTTCTCCAGTGTGGCCGAGAACACAGAGTCCTTGAAGGCGTTCTTATCGTTGGTCGCGTATCTGGCGCCGTTTTCGGCAAGCAAGGTCTCCCAGGTTGGCACCTTCTGTCCAACGGTGTTGAGGTCCTTAAAGGAAGACAGATCAAAAGTGAAGGTGTCGGTATCCTTGAAGTTGGCAGCCACAATCACCAGCTTCTTCTCCTTGGCGTCGTAGGCAGCAACCACATCGTCGCTGCCAGTCTCCAGCATGGTCATTCCGGGGCGGATGTGGCGTGAGAACTGGGCAAGGCCGAAGTACTTGGCGCTGGCGCCATTAACCTGCTTGGCCTCGTTGTCAGCGTCAATCAGACCCCAGCCACCGCCGTCCAGAACCTGCCAGTAGACCCAGCCGTTAGGGTGCATCAGACGCAGGTCCAGCATTATGCTAGAAACCATTCTGGCGCCAGTGCCGTCATTCTCGCCGTGCTCCGACGTCCATAGAGCCTTCTTGGCATCAGTGGCAATCTGGTACAGCTCCCTGCGAGCATCGTTCTGGGAGGCCTGATAGCCGTGGGCGTTGATGCGCGTCACCTGGCCCTGGGCAGTGGTGCCAATGGCCTTCCAGGTGTTGACAGTCTCCTGGAAGTGGTTTTCGTCAGAAGCAGCAATGAAGGTGTTGGTGAGGGAACGCTTCGTCATGCTCTCAGCAAGGTGGCCAATGATGGCCGCCTGCGAAGCAGTGTCGATATGGCAGCCCTCCTGGGTGCCCGTGGGGCCCTTCCACCAGTTGGCCATGGGCTCGTTGAACGGCTCGATGGCAGTGAAGGTAACGCCCCAGTCACGCGCGGCCTTTTCCGCCACAGCGGCCAGGTAGTCGGCGTGCTTGGCAAAGTACTCGGGCAGCAGGTTGCTGCCGCCAGTGTTGCCACCGGCAGGGTTCAGGTTTTCCAACATCCACCACATGGGCGAGTTGCTGAACAGCTCGGTGTGCGTCACGCCGCGCTCAATGGCCTTAGCAAGCATGGCGCGCTGGTTCTTGTCAGCCTCCCAGTCCCAGCTGGCCGAGTCAATGTCACTGGACTCGTCATTCAGCCAGAAGCCCTCCATGGCACGGGTAGGGATCATGGAGCTGGTGATGTTGATGCCGACGTTGTTGACCTGGTTCTTGGTGCAGGCGCCGGCGTTGTATCGGGCAATGGTGAAGCCGAGGCCAGGAAGGGACTGTCCGTTGAGAGTGGTGTCCTTGAGGGTGAAGAAGATATCGGCCAAATCATCACGGTCGCCAAAGACGGCGGCCCACCATGCCAGAGACGTGCCCCAGCCCTCCCAGGCGCCATAGGTGGTGGCAGGATCAACCTTGATCTTGACCTCGGCAGCAGCCAAGCGCATGGTGCTGGCGGCCAGCAGGGTGGAAAGAAGGACAGCAGACATTGTAGAGGGAGTAAAGGTAATGGAAGGTCGGGTGTAGAGAGTAAAGACAAGTGAATGTTGGGAACGACGGAGGCGTAGAGAGATGTATAAACAGAAACAATCAATGAATGACAATCAATGTCTGGCAATTCGTTGGAATGAGCGCCTTGGTGCTAAAATAAAAGAGATGAATAATAATAAATAACAAGAAATGAAAAGAACGAACCAGACAATGAATGACCTGCGATGAAAGATTGTGAAACTGCTGGGTGGGTGAAGAAAAGAAGTGATCAAGAGAGACGATGAGTAGGACTTGCATCGTGTTATATGTCCCATCACCACCTCCAGGGATGCGCCGCTGTACGAGAGTCTCTCCACATGGCATACAAGGCAAATCAACATCACCGCTTGCACCGCCTGCACTGCCGGACCATTCTAAAAATAGCGTATTCGAATCGGCAGCAAATCGAGTAGCCCAGAGTCTCCAGCCATCCCATGTCCAGGGTAGAACCATGCCCAACTCCTTTTCTCCTTACCCAATCCCTGCCCTGCCGTTTGGGTTGCAGAAGTATTGTTAAAGGCTCATTCATGGTGGACGGCCAATGCATCATCTACATCTGCTTCCTGCCTGATATCGGATCAAAGCTCGGCTAGAAGTCAGCGGACTTCACATCTGTAACAATATCTACAGTAAAATCGGACGGTCTGCTTGGTTGAAATGGGCCCATAGCTTCTTTTTCTCTCCCTCTGCATGAAAGCTCGTGTGCACAGCCCGTGTTTCAAAGCCTTCCATATGTCAATCTTCTCTTCTATATGTCATGCTTAATGAGGAGTTTCATTGATCGTCGGCCTTGATTAAAGTGAACACTATATACAGAGTGTTATCCCCATGGTTGCACTCCAAGGTCTGGTCTCAGACCTGGCGTTAGCCGTCCGTTACAGTGGCTTCTGTATCGTGATGTGATGTATATTTTAAGCATTACCGGTGTGCCTTTACGATTTTAACGAGGCTCGAGCGTTTCTGCGCGAGTTCACTGCTATGGTTCTCTCCTGGATGGAATGTCGTCGTCGTCGTCTCATGTGTGGGAGACAACTGGCAACTGCCTCAAAAGTCAGGGCCCGCGGGACTCGAGCCCTGGATCGGGTGCTATTTATAGCAACACAGCTTAATCACCACATTATACAATTTCTCCTGTTTTCACAAAGAAGAAGACCATCATGACTATTGAAATAGAAATACATAGCCCGCTCACTAGCCACTCATGTTTGATTGCGTTAAAGCAACTGACCATCCTGGTTTCGGAAGCGTTAACCCTAACGAGCACGTCGCCGCCTTGACTTGCTGACAGCATCTGCTGTGCCACATGCACACTTCACTATCTTGTTTCCTGGATTCTCTGGTGGTTCTCCCGCTATTTCTTGGGCGAAAACAAGCCAAAACCAGAGACACAATGACACGGAATGAACCGAATTTAAATCGTCTGCTAGGTGCTACTAACCATCTGTGGTGGCGTGTGGATATTCGGGCCGTGCTGCATGTCTGCGGGCTCTGCGGGCTCTGCTCAGATATTGATCTGGACTGTGATTAGTAAAATATTCGTTCTTGCTTGCGAGGCTTCCAGTTGAAGCTGTCTCTCTGTAAAAAGTGAGAGCACCTGAAAGCTTGCGCAACATCATGCTAACAGGCATCGCAGCTTTGACACTATGCAAGGTACAGAGGGACTCTGTCCCTTGTCCTCTGGCTTATCCACTCATAAGACACTCCATGTCGTGCACCTGAGGATTGTCCGCATCCATAGTAGCAAGCCTCGTCGTTGCTTATACCTCCATAGTACACCTTGATACACGTGCACACGTCATCTCAACATCCCGTCTCTGGCATGTTCAGAGTCGCAGCCTGTGTTGCTGTGTACTGTTACACGGCTGTGTTAGTCATTGGCTTATATAACGGGCAACACTCACGATGCTCGCTTACCTAACGACAGTCTTGGCTCATGTTGGCGACAAAATATCACAGAAACGGCATCTTTGCTCGGGAAACTGAGCTGTTGTATTTTTCAATGTCGTTTAGTTGCCAGGCCTGGGGGCCGGTTGCTGCGTCTGTTTGTCAGAGTAACATATGGCTTATGCATACATGTATGTATGCTGCATGTATGTGTGAATTGTGCTTTTTACTTTGCCTTTCAGGCAGACATTTGCTGTTGTCTGTTGGAGGCCTGTTTACAATGTCTCTGACCTTATGCAGAGCCTGCTTCTTGGTTCATGCGTGAGTGTCACTGGTCACTCAAGTAACCAGAAGCATGCCTCTTGAGACTAGATTCAAATACGTGACTTTCTTCTCTCCTCTTTCCCCTCCTCCTCCTTCTTTTCCCCTCTTTCTATTTCCCCCATGGCCTCAAAGAGAAAAGCTGCAATCGGACAGATCGTGAGCCCCCGAACCCACAATTGCTGTGTCTGAAACTACTACTGTGAGTCCTGCTTTCCATTGCCCACGCCGCTTCGTACCTTTCCCACCACTGACTGGCTGACGGGAGACAGCTTTCACCATGGTGTTCGTTTGCGATTGCGGCAAGTCGTTTGCCCAAAAAGAACATCGAGATCAGCACCGACAGTTTGCAGCCATCCACCGCGCTTTGGTGTGCACGTGTGGCAAAGAGTTTGCAGCACCGGAGCATATGGAGGCCCATTTACAACATGCCAGAATTCACCAGATAGACATGCCCGAAATCAACTGCTCTTGTGGCCGGAAATTCTTGACCAAGGAGAGTCACCGCGCACACCTCAAGACATCCCAGAAGCATGTTTCTATTTCCAGTCCCGAGAAGCTGACGTGCTGCGGCAAGTCGTTTGCCCAAAAAGAACATCGAGATCAGCACCGACAGTCTGCAGCCATCCACCGTGCTTTGGTGTGCACGTGTGGCCAAGAGTTTGCAGCACCGGAGCATATGGAGGCCCATTTACAGCATGCCAGAATTCACCAGATAGACATCCCCGAAATCAACTGCTCTTGTGGCCGGAAATTCTTGACCAAGGAGAGTCACCGCGCACACATCAAGACCTCCAAGAAGCATGTTTCTATTTCCAGTCGAGAGAAGCTGACGTGCTGCGGCAAGTCGTTCCTGACTGAGAATGACTGGGACACACACCAGAGAACTGCGTTGGTACATCAGGGTATTCTTTGCTGCTCTGGACGCTTCCAGACTCTGGGCATGCTGTGCGAGCACATTTGCACGTCTAGCACGCACAGGCGCGTGAAGGACGACAAGAAGACGATAGTCTGCTCCTGTGAGTGGACCTTTGCAACAGAGAACCAGCTGAAGCATCATTTAGTCTGGAACGGCATCCATGAGGATGTTTGTGGTGAGTGGTCTTGGCCTTGTTTTCCATGCGTATGTACCTGTCCCGCATTGTTAACACTCATTTTCTATTAGTGTGTTCGTGTGGCCGGGTGTTTGCCAAGCCTCTGCATCTGAAGATGCACCAGAAATTTACCCATGTGCTGCATTCTCAACACAACCAAGACATCAAGCCGGGAGAATTTGTTCACAGCGAGCTCCCGAGCAGTGAGAAGAAGGTGAATATCTCTTTATGCCCCTGCATCTTAGTGCTAGGAGACCAGCCACTGACTGCTGATGCAAAATACAGGATTCTGATAGCTTCGGGGCCTCCGATGACAGCGGCCATGGCAGTGATTCTACCTCTGTCATCTCCGATAATCCCGATACTCCCACTGCCTCTGTTACTTCTGAGACCCCCGCTGCCCCTGGAGAACACCCACCCGCCAGGATCAACATGGCCCTCGACTGGAGCCTGTGCAACGACGCATGCTTCTGGTGCGGCCATTCATACATTCATAAGCGGAAGTCCAAGCCGGCTGATGAGCTAGCTGATGCTGTCAGTCGCCTGAAAGTCTAGGCAAATGCCGCCCAAAATATTCAACATGCACAGCAAGAAAGTCACAATAAGTCAGAAGCAAATCAGAGAGAATCAGAGAAAATCAGAGAAAAAGAGAAAACCCCCAGAAGAAAAAGGCGTTCGTAGAGGTCGTCACAAATATTTCGGACTGCAGGTAGTACAAAGGCACAGCCCATACATATGTGTACTTCCGCTCCTCTTGTATCCGTGACATCATGGCCTGGGTGCATTCACCTTCTTGGTAGTTTCCCGTGCTATTGCAGTAGTTTCCCGCAGTATGGTGGTATTTTCTTGTTGGCAGGTATCGCAAGGCAATAACCAAAAATGGCATTTCAATCACGACGTCTATACCCGCCATGATAAATATAAATACATTACCAACCTCCCCTTTAACCCTGATCAATGCAGCCAATGCAGCTCAAATGAGCGATGCCTGGTGAGATTACGCCCAGTTTTCTGGCATGACGTCACCGGCACCAGCGCAGTTGCAACGGTTGGTTTTGGGCTTGAATTGTCTCGCATATGCCAACAGCCAACATTTGACTCGACATACAGACACAAATACGTGCGTGCACTGTTTTTGCTTTTCCCCCTCTGTATTATCATGTTTACGTGCAGCGTCGCAGTGTGCGTGCATGCAGTGCGGCAAGAATCACATGCTCATGTGCGCGATATCATATCACGAGATTGTTGGGTGAGATAACAAGAGCATAAGGATTGGCCTGAACAAGCCAGGGACAATCAACATGGCTTAGCGGCTTCTTGGCTCGCAGGGTGTGAAAAGAAAACAAATGCTCATGTCTACTTCCAGGGGGAAAAAAGTCATGTACAAACCGGCACCGCAAGCAGAATAGTGTAGAGAAATATATATTGAGCAGCTTCCCGGAGCAAGCTGCCCGTTCTCGTGATAACACAGCAACCAAAAACACTCCATACCAAGCCAAATAATATATAACGAGAACGAGAGCCACTAAAAGGTATCCCCTTCCTATATACAGGACCCAGAGAGAACCTCCAAAACACGAAACTTAGCAACAGACCAAGAACATGCGCTGTAAAGGATGGCAAACAATAAGCAGAAACAACCAGACACCAGACAATGTCGATAACGATGCGAGTATCTCCCTCCAAAAAAAAACCAAAAATCTCCAACAAGCAAACGGAAAAGAAAACAAGGCAATAAAGTTGAAGGTTCCTTCCAATCAAATAAGAAACCAGAGAAAAGAAAATACACAAGCTTAAAAAAGAAATCAAGCCTCCGGTTTCTGTCGTCGCTCTGGATGAATGGTAAGAGGGGAATGCAAACAATGCAGATAGAAATCGTGGTTTCGTGATCGTAGTTCTCATAAATCGTTGTAGAAGCAAAAAGAAAAAAAAACATAGGTGGCCAAAAAGAGGCAAGGCGTAGGTAGGTAGGTAGGTGGTGCGGTGGGGTGCGGTGTGGGTGTTTTCCAGAGAAAAGAAAAAAGAGGACGACAGAATGCACCCGTACAGAATGCCAGTGAAGAGCATCGAAATAACAAACAACCAAACAGGCAGATAGAGAAGCAAAACATCCAGTCCAGTGTACCGTCCACCCGCTCGCACGGAAAGGTCGGGAAGGGATGACTCCAAGAAAAAGGACAAGCCATAACCAAGAATATACACAGCCCAAGCAAAATCAAAATCAACATCCAAGCCGAACATCAGCTCAAGTCAAAAGGAAGAAGACATTAAAATGGGCAAACACCAATCAATCCCCGTGCGACAACCGTGATGAGATGAAAAGCAACAACCCTCACATGCGGATATCAGGCTCCAAAGGGTTGGCGCCTATGCGGTTCTTACGAACCTCCTTCTCATCATAGTTGAGTCGTGGAAGTGTAATGGGTGTGCTTGCTCGTTCAGGCACAGCAGCATTCCACGACTGAGACCGTACATGGCCTCCTCCGCCGCCAGATCGTGAGAGGCGTGGGAATGAGCCCCGGAACAGCGCATGAGAGCCTGACCGCGGCGGCAACGGGCCCTGTGCGATGGAGCTTTGGCCCGCCCTATCTCTAGGCAGGAGTCCAGGACCAAAGTCAAAACTAGAAACACTAGCCCGGTCCCGGGTAAAGTCTCTGTGAGAAGAGAAGGTCGGCGACGTCACTGGCGAATGCGCCTGGTGGTAATAGTCTTCAGTCGGGGACACTGGTGACTGAGAGTTCGTACCGCTGTTGCCAGCATTTCCATTACCACTGCTGCCATTACCACCGGTGTTATTGGCAAGGCGAACACGAGCCAGCTCCTCATGTATGTTGTACTTGGGCTGGTTCGCAAGACGCCATTCTCGCTCGGAGGTGAAGCCCCGGGGGTGGGGGGCTCCGTTTCCCAAGGATCCCGAGACTGGACCGGGTCCTGGTGCCAGAGAGAAGGTGCCGTGAGATTGGCCACGGGCATGACCATGATGACGAGCCCCAGGCGGCGTAAACGTCTGGGGCGGCAGTGGGTGAGCCTGGGGTAGCATAGGGGCAGGCCCCAGACTTGGGGCCTGCGACGGCCGGCGCAACCTGTCATAATTGTCGCGCAGGTGGGCAGCACCAGGACGCGAAATCTCAGCAGGAGTCATCAGACTCCGAGCGCGGTTATGGCTATGGCTGTAGCTGTGACCATTACCCTGCACAACTGGGGCCAGAACCCGTTCCTGGTGCTGCGGCATTTGCACCCTGTATCCATGTTGTGGCGGTTGAGCCTGCTGTGGCGGTTGTTGGTGATGTAGCTGCGAAGGATGTTGAGGCTGGGACTGGGGCGGAGGTGGGGGCTGTGATTGGGACTGATGTCCCCAAGGACCACCAACCATCTGGGCGTGATGGCCATTGGGCGGATGCTGCTGGTATAGCTCAGCAGGTGCAGCAAGAACAGATCCAACAGGCCCTGAGCTTGGGGTAGTGTTGAAAGTGTTCATGTATTGTGGGTGCCCATAATCAACAGGAGTTGACATGGAGCGCGAGTGTGCTGAGCCCATCACAGCCGGTACTGCAATGATAGGGTGTTGTGAGATGGAAGCACGCTTCCGCGCCATGGATTGTCGATGACCACGACCGCCTTGAGCTGCCAAGGAATCTTCCGGGATCGGTTCGTTGGCATGGACGGTTTGCGCATGTTGGCGCAGGTTGTCCAGACGGGTAAACGACCGATTACAGTGGCACGTGAAGGGCCGTTCTCCGGTGTGGCGTCTAGTGGAGAGAAAAAAGTAACATGTTAGAAAACAAAACGCAGACAAAGGGGAAAAGCGGGTAGATGGTAGATGGTAGGTGGCTACATACCTAATATGACGAGAAAGGTGTTCGCTTCTCGTGAAAGACAAAGTGCAAGGCGGGTAATCGGTGCAATAAAACTTGTGTGGCCGCTTCTTGCTTCTTTTGCGCTTGTTGCCGTCGTCTTCACGTTCCGAATCACTTGTCCCCTCGGCAGACTTTGCCTCGTTGTCTTGCGGCTTGGACTGGGTAGTGGCGGGGAGGACAGGTCCGGCGGTATTTGCGAGGTTTTGCTTGACGGAGTCTTGGGTCTGACTCTGAGCGGAACCATTGATCATGCTCAGAGTAGCAGCAGCCTCTGAGGTCATGGGAGTAACTGGTCTTACGGGCATGTTCTGACCGGAAGGTTGGGAATGTTGTTGCTGCTGTTGCTGTTGCTGTTGTTGATGACGATGGCCGAAACTCTGCTGTTGTGAGTCCGCGTACATAGCGGAGATGTTATTATTGTGGGACATGGCTAGCGACATTTGAGCAAACAAAGATGGAGGGCCTCTCTCGACGATGTGGTTTGGGCAATGGTGGAAGTGTGCGGGCGAGTGGGGTTATCGAGATCAAATTGAAGACCAAGACGCAGGAACAAGTGGAGAACTTGAACGAAGCTAATCAGGCACAAGATGATTATTGTGCCGAATTTGTTCCTTAAAGGTCTTGAAAGAAAGAAAGAAAGCCGTGTTGTTAGGCGTCTCTGTTGGTGGCGAAGCAGAGTTGGGTTGTGTGTTTCTGTTGAGCAACGACGGCCTTTTCAAGGGGAATGGGAAGAAGGCAAACAAAACAGACGCGGCAATGCTGGGTCCAGGCAGTAGGTAGATTTGGGTTGGATCAGGGCACGCGGGGTGTGCGAAAAAGAAAAAGAAGAAAAGAGGTTGAAGCAGGTTGAGCTTACACAAGGGGAGGAGAAATAAGAAAATAAGAAGGGAGAAAAAAATAAAAATGAAATGGAAAAGGAAAAGGAAAAAAAGGCGAACCCAGCAGAGCAGCTTACTTGTTTGCGCCTGGTTTCCTGTGATATTTGTCTCGGTTTGGTGTGTCGTGCGAGGAGGGGAAAAAAAAAAAAAAGAGAAGAAAAAAGAGTAGAAAAAAGTAGTCGCACACAAACGCTTGTTTCTTGTGTCGTCAAGGCGCGCGCAGGGCACAGGTCGAGGTTACTAGCAGAAGCAGAAGCAGAAGCAGAAGCGGGTGCAAGGCAAGGTCCAGGTCCCGGTTCAGGTGCAGGTCCAGGTGCAAAGTAGATGCAGGGTTTCAACCCAGTCTGTGTGTTGTGTGTCTCAAAAGCACAATTTACAGAGGCAAGCACAGAAGGTCGGTCTGACTTGACTGTCTCTGGGTTGCAGGGCCAAGTAACGAGCAGAACGAGGCAAACTGATCAAGATGTGCCGAAAGAAAATGACAGCGTACACAATCAGGAAAGGAAATCAGGTAAGTGTGAGAACCACAGCACAGCCAGAACCCAGGCTTGCGGGGGTGGGCAAAGTGTGCGTTGAGAGGCAAGACAGGACAAAAGGCAGTGAGTGGTGCGTCCGTTTATGAATTTTGCTTGGACGAAGATACGAACGAATCACTTAGTTGTTGCTATTCAAACGAAGAAGAGGCCAAGCGGAAAGAATATTCCTGACGCAAGTCTCGAATATAAGAATGGCTGGCTGGCGTAGGCGTTGGCGTGGTTTGATAAGCTCCTGGCTAGCTTGGCCTAGTTAGTGTTGATGCTGAACCCCGTTCGGCTAGGGCCTGTTTGTTGCGTGGAATGTCGGAAAAGACGTCTGTGTCTTTTTTTCCTGGGGTTGTCGTGCTTGGAAGCTGGCGAAAGAATAACGATGGAAATAAGAGCGTGGTTTGTGAGCACGCGTCGACAGAATTGGGGTCGACGTGCAGAGTATATAATAAAAAACGAACACAGAGCAATCCGAATCCAGGGTGAACAGAAATGAAGGCTGCGGTGGAAGGAGAGCCAGAAGGGACGAAAATTCGGAGGGGTGTGATAGGAAGAGAGGGGGGGAGAAAAAAAAAGAAGAAAAAAAAGGAAGAGAGAGAGATGGTAATCTGGCCTAGTTGATCAATAGAGACGCAGAGAGAGAGAGAGAGACAGAGACAGAACGAAAGGTCTGTTGAAGGGAATCGGTGGTCAGTGCGAGTTTAACTGAAAACTTCCCTCTGGAGAAGAAAGAAAGAGTAAATCCCAGGCGGAATCAACATTAAAGATTAATAAATAGGCGAAAAGGAGTTGAAGAGATGGAGAAGGGAAGCAAGTTCAAGGGAGAAACAAAATCGGTGAACGAGTGTGCTTTTGAAGAGGAAAAAAAGAGAGAAAGAGAAGCAGGAATTCTGGACAGAAAGAACAGAAGAAAGAAAACCAAGGCCTGTATTTGTACAGGAAGAATAAGGAAGACGGACTAGGAATGAAAAGAAGGAAAAAGAAGAGAAAAAGAAGACCAGAGCCAGACCAGTCGAATCCGGAGCGAGCCAGGCCAAAGCCAAAGGGAAAGGAACACAACTGGACTAGGCTTTGATGTAACTGGCAAGAAATGCGGCAAAACCAAGGTGAAGAGACCACACGAAAAGGACGAGAACAGAGAACGGGCAGGGTTCAGAACACCTGCAGTGAGGCGCGTTCAGAGGCGGGTGGAGTTCTGAATGAGGGTGAGCTAGCGGCGGCGGCGGAAAGGCAGGCAAAGGCGCACACTGAATACAACAAGAACAAGTTGCAAAAAAGAAATCGGCTTTCTGGGTTCAGGTCTGCAGGCCAAAAGCAGATGCAGAGAGACGAGCGAGACAGAGAGACAGCAATGCTGGCGTAAGACAACCGCATAGATCAGCCTAGGGCGTCTGGAGGGAGATGAAGGCGGGTGAACAAATAATAGGCGGTACGTGACTGCGTGATGGGTGAAGACTTGGCTTGCCTGGCCTGGCTTGGCCTGGGAGAGGCGGGCAAGGTTGTATAATCGAGTCTAGTCCGTGCTGTACACATGTACGTAGCCGGGCGCGGCAGAGTAGTCGCAGCCCGAATCAGAAGCACATTTCATTCGTCTTGCAATGCACCCATCTGGCCTGCACTGCACCCATCAATCATGTGGGGTGCTGACAAACTCAGTCAAGTACAAGAGATAAGAGGAGGGAGGAGGGAGGAAGCGGCCCCGAGGATGCCAACTGCATGTCTACCTTGATAACCCAAGCTTTGTCGCAGGTCGAACAAGACTGGAGGAATGGTTGAGAGGCAGGGGCCAGATAGGACAGATTCAGGGCACAGTTTTCTCACAGCTGCTTGTAGATCCCTGAGGGAGGGGGTGGGTTATTCATTTGTGAAGGGGAAAAAAAACACCATATCACGCAACCCCATGTTGAGGATGTTGTATATTATGCAGGGGATGAGGAAGTGAGGGGAAGAGAGATGGAGAGAGAGAGAAATAGAGAGGCAGGCAATGAAATCATCCTAACGGGACAGCAATCCCGTAGGACACGAAAGAAAACGGTACAACAAACGGCCACGAAGAAAAAGAAGGAGAAAAAAAGAAAGCCCAGTCAACTATCATGGGCCATGACGATGCCGTAGTGACACCATAACTGTAGTTGAAATTACAATTGCAACACAACCATCACAGTAAGACGATACAACGACGTGTTCTCTCTCTCTCTCTCTCTCTCTCTCTCTCTCTCTCTCTCTCTCTCGGCCAAAATTCGATGCAGCTGTGCAGTCCTTCACATGCCATGACATCCATACATGTCGGATTCATTCCCTCGTTACAACAGGGAAAAGGGAGGAGGGACAATAGAGGGGGGGGAGGGGGGTGGACACGGTCGGATAGATGCAAGAAAAGTCAAGGTCACAGAACAAGGGGTTGATCTGCTCTGCTCTGCTCTGCTCTGCTCTGCTCTGCTCTGCTCTGCTCTGCTCTGTCAACGATTTTCCAAATTTCCATTTGCCTTGGCTGCAAATCAGCTGCCATGCTATTCTCAACATATAACTGAGCTTTTGTTTTTGTTTTTTTGGAGGGAGGGAAGAATGGCCTGCATGTTGCAGAGATAACTGCAGTAAAATATCAAGCAAAAGCAAAAAGCAAAAGCCCAAGAGCTCACAGACTCCAAAACTTTCAAGCCAACTAGCTTGCAGTCAGGGAGAAAAGAGAAATTCAGGAAAGCAAGAACAAAAGAAGAAGGCCTCTCTCTGTTTTTTTTTTTTTGAACTCTCTCTCATTCTCTCGGACTTGATCAGCACAGCACAGTCTGGGATTGGCTTTCGTTGGCGAGGCAGGGCAGCAGGAACAATAACAGGGCAACAGGGCAGACAGCAATACCAACAGCATCAAGGTTTTGGTCCCTAGAGACAGCGTAGCATAGGATTGTCTGTCGCACTAAGCTGCGCTGCAGCCAAGCTACAGCAACAAGAGTCCCCCAATCTACTGAGTACTGCACAGTGGACGGGTGCGTGCTAGTGGAGGAGTCGTGGTGCTGCCTCTGCTCTTACACTGCAGATCAAATCAATCCGCAAGCATCAGATCAGGTGACAAATTGGCCAAAGAGGGGTCAACGAAGATAGTGAAGAGAAGCGGGGGGGGGGGGTGAAGGGGAG
>JADILG010000335.1:0-23888 GCA_017591655.1 Thielaviopsis populi
AACATTGCTACACCCAAATTTGAACACGTCTCTTTGTCTTTGTGTTTGTGTATTTTTTTTTTGGGGGGGGGGGGGGGAGAGGGGGGGGGGGGGGGGAAAGGGAAAATCAACCCGCTGTTGCTGGTTGTACTTGTACTTGTCCTTGTACTTGTACTTTGCAGGGACAAACTGGCATGCTGTGATTGTATGTACCTTTGTACGTTTATGCCCTTTCTTTCCTGTCTCCAGCTTAAATGTGATATGCACCTTGCTTTATTATTGACCGCTTTTTGAGGCAGGAAGAGGGGAAGAAGTACAGTACTCCATCTGCCAAGTAGCCAAGTACCTGTACAAACAAAGCAACGGTCCAAAAAGCAGCAGCGACGTGACAGGTGACAGGCAACTCGGAATTCTTCTTTCTTTCGCCTCATTCCTCATCCGCGTGCTACTTTGGCTCCTCAGAAGCTTCCATTCTTTCGAACCAGGCCAACAGCCAGCTCATCAGTCATATCAAGAAAGTAAAACACTTAAAACAAAAGCTTGTGCCGTTGTTGTGTTCTGTTTTCCTTCCATTCTCACATCACATTTCTTTGTCGCCGCGCACGGACCACACGCCAGAGTTCTGCTGGACTAAGCAGCCTGTTTTGTGTTTCTACAGAGCATTCAGGGCCCACGAAGCCTAAACAAACAAGGCCCAGACTACTGAAAAGAAAAAGAACGCCTCTGAGCTTGGGGTGGCCCTCAGCCTTGTCTCCCAGCTCTAGCTTCAGCCAATCAGAGCCAGTCATTCAGCCAGCCAGCCGCAAGCAAGCTAGTAAGCAAGCTAGCAAGCAACTTCCTTCCCTACAACAGACAACAGGGTCGGGTCAGCAAGGCCAGAACAGGCAGGAACAGGGCCAGCAAGGCAAGGCCTACGACAGCCCCAAAAAAAAAGTCTTCGGCAAGCTTTTGCTTCCATCTCATTCCTTTTCTACTTCCCACTTCCAACTTCTCTCCTCATTTTCTTCTTCGCTACATTTTCACTTCTGCCCAACCAGCCCAAGCCCAACCTCCGAATACATTGATTATTTCCTCCATTTGCGCACCGGGTTTTCCTTTATTCTTCTTTTCCTTTTTTTTCTTTTCCTCCTCTGCAATAACAAGCACAAGGACGTGTCCTGAAAAAAAAAGTCTTCGACGATCGCGGGTTTTTGTTTTCTGCTCTCATAAATTGCTTTTCTTCTCTTGTATCCCTTTGTATCATCATCAAGACACCTCGTCGTGTCCAGCCCATTGAGCCTCTCGCATCCCTTTCTGCGGAGCCTCGTTTTCCCTTTTTTTTTTTTTTTCCCTTTTCCTTCATTCTCTTCTGCTCGTTGTCTTCCCTCGCTGTCTTCGGTCGTTCATTCTCTGTTATCTGCCTCTTTTTTTTTTCCTCTTCTTCTACTGCTCGTCTTCCACGGCAAATCTGCTCAGTTCATCTTTTGTGCTCTTTGCTCCCTCTTTGTCTGCTCACGCATTCGCTCGATTGCTCTGCTCTTCTTCGCTCTGCTCTCTGCTATCACCTGACCTACCCTGCTTCGTCTCCTCTCGACTCGCTTCGCTGTCTCCCCATCGCGCTCGTCTGAAAAGTCTGAGCCCTGAGCCGTCCTGAGATACGCTTACTAGTATCTCCCGACATCTCACCACTTGACGCGAATCCACGCGATATACATTCAAAATAAAACGGTAGCTTGGACAGGATGGATGGAAATCTCCCTCCTGCTCCTACACCCCCAGTCGGTAGCAGTGGTAGTGTTGACCTGCTGAACCTTCTCAAGTTCAACGGAAAGGGTCCCCAGTCCATTCACCAGCTGCATGGCCCTTCGAGTCTATCGCAGCAGTATGATCATCAGAACGAGCATCAGCAGCGCTATCCGTCGCAGCCTCAGTCGCAGTCTCAGTCGCAGCCCCAGCCTCAGTCTCCCCAGCAGTCAAAGTCGCAGCCTGTTGAGCCTCATATGTTCCCTATAACCACTGTTGCCTCGTCTAATGCTCGCATCATGGCTCCTGCCCCTGTGGCCCCTGACCCGACTGGTGTGCTTGCTGCCATGATGCGAGGCGAGATCAAGGACCACCGAAACGGCATTACTTCGCCCACGCCTCCCGCCTCGTCTGTTTTCAACAGCTCGCCTACGCCTGATACTCGTGCCTATTTACTGAACCTGCTCAACCGCCCGAAGCCTAGTCAGCAGGATGACCAGCAACAGCAAATGCATCCTGCCACCGACTCGCAGTCTCAGGGCCAGCACTCTGGCATCCCCACGCCCCAGTCGCAGTCGCAGTCGCAGCCCCAGTCTCAATCACAGTCACAGCAGCAGCAGCAGCAGCAGCAGCAGCAGTCACAAGGCCACCATGAAATACCTGGAAGCCCCAACTCTGTCTCGCGTTTCCCCATTCAAACCTCCATGTCGCCTGTTGCCCAAAACTCCCATTCCAGCATTCCGCCTGGATACAAGTTCGACCATCCTGCTCACGAGCAGCACATCCCCAGTTACGGCAACACTAGCATTAACAACAGCAACAGTAACAACAACAACTCCTACTACGGCTCTGAGCCTAGTGCACACCCCAACCCTAGCCATGTCTATGGCTACCCCGGCGGTCCTGGCAGCATTCATTCGTTCACTAGCCGCGATATCCGCGACGACTCGCCTGCTGGCTCTGCGTCTGGCTCCCGCCACGTCGACCAGCCCCCCGACCGGGATGGCCACGCTTCATCTGCCACGTCATTTCAAATTTTGAAGAAACCCATGTCTGATTCACAGTCACCCCAGAACTCTATGGATTTCGTACGCCCCGGAAGTGGTACTCTGCCTATTTCGAGCCCTAGCCACGAGAACCGTCAGCGCGACCAAAACATCGACCAGACTCAGACCCCACACACCAACACCACCGAGTCGTTTGTCAGCGTCACTCCCATTAACCAGGGACACAACGACGACTCGCCCGACAATCTCCCCAAGGGTCTTCCTGCCCCTGAGCGCCCCATCATCACCACCCACAATTCTGCGTCTGCCACTACTCAGCCTGAATCTGTTGCTTCACCTGCCCACTACGACATGTTAAACTCGCTTGTGGAACCCAAGCCTCAAAGCATGTCGTCGTCGCCCCAGTCACTGGCTCAGAAGTCGGCCCCAATGCCGGATCGTACCGTTGCCCCGACCTCAGCGTCTGCTTTTACTTCAACTGAGCAAGTTGATGGCTCCAAGGACAACTGGGCGCCTTCCAGTGTTTCCCCCGCCGATGCCAACGTTCAAGCCTCTGACGATGAAGGTGCGAATAGCGCATCCAAGTCTGGAACTGAGGATGAAGCTGCCATCCCGGGTATATCTGACGAGGCCGTTGCCGAGAACTGGGAAAACGCCGACCCTGAAGAGGACGACTCTGCTTCCACTGAGAAGGAGGAACCCCTCGTCAAGGTCTACAACTTCCCCATGCAGCCCTGGATTTCCATCACCCTGCACGACAAGACGGAACCCCGCCCTTTCTTCCGTGATTCTGCCATCATGGAGGTTGCCCGTCTCAAGAAGGACTTTGATCAGGTTGACCGCAACCTGTACACTGCCACCTCCCGCTACATGGCCTACGGCATGTCCAAGGCTGGTGGCCTGCGTGTTATCCGGCAAGATGACGGTAAGGACGCTAAAATCTTTGCCGATACAAAGGACCGCATTTTCAACGTGTCCATGTCTGTGACTGGCAACGATGATGCTTCCTCGAAGCAAGAGGTTATCTTGGGCACTGGAATTGGTGGTACAGTTTACTGGGCCAAGATTTGGCAAGATGATAAGGATCTTGTCAGTGGTGAAGATCATCCTGAGCTCAACGGCTTTGCTTTGCCGCCTATCAGCGCCCAGGAGGGCGATGCTCCCGGCGGCTTGCTAAAGACACGCGCCCGTGTGTCTTCGGGTCATCCTGAATACTTTGCCACTGGCCGTGGAAAGTACATCAGCATTATCTGGCCGTCCGTCATTATGCAGGGCGACTACTTCAAGCCTGGCTATGATCGCGTAGTAGATTCCGAGAAGCTCAGCAGGGACTGTTCGCTGAAGATCAATACCGGTAAGGCTGGCAAAGACTTCGTGTTCAGCCAGGATGACACTGTTGTTGTTTCTTTGGATAAGTCTGGCCGCATCAGATTTTGGGATATACGCGAGCTTGTTGCTGTCCGGGAGGGCTCTGACCCGTCGGCCCCCATGCCGGCCAACACGCACATGGAAATCAACGAGCCTCTTTTGACTCTGGCCAGCACTCCTGAAGGTGAAAAGGCTTGGCCTACTTCGGTGCTGTTGCTGGACAAGGCTCGCCCGTTCCAAAAGCGCTGCGCCCTACGCTACATGATTGTTGGTATGAAACAAAACCACACTCTCCAGCTTTGGGATCTCGCTCTGGGCAAGCCTGTCCAGGAGTTCAATCTCCCGCACTCCAAGGAGTCGGACGCTGTCTGCAGTGTCACCTATCATCCTGCGACTGGAATGCTCGTTATCGGACATCCCACCCGGAACTCTGTTTATCTCGCCCATCTGTCTGCGCCCAAGTACTCGTTCAAGAGCATTTCGCAGGCCGTTTACATGAGTCGTCTTGCTGCTGGCGATCCCACCATTCCCCAACCCGACTCGACCGCTGTTATTAGTGGTGTGCGCGAGTACTCCTTTGGCAACCGTGGCATCCTGCGCAGTCTTGATATCCTCACCAACCCGGCTTCTTCTCCCGAAGAGAAAGATCAGACTCTCTTCGAGCTTTATGCCATGCACTCCAAGGGTGTTACGTGCATCTTCATGAAGCAGGCTGATCTGGGCTGGTCCAAGGAGAACAAGGTCATCTCGGCCATAAATGCCGAAAGCGCTGGTGTCATCACAGTTGACAAGCTCAAGACGATTGCTCCTCTGCCGTCTGAAGAGACTCGGCCTGTGTTTTCTTCTGTCCGAAAAGAGGCCTCTCCCCAGGGCAACGAGGAAACCAATCACAAGTCTTCTGCCGCCGTCACTGCTTCTGAGCCACCCAAGTTCCGTATCGAGACAAAGGAAAGAGACACCAACGACGGCAATCTCACTGCCAATGAGAAGAGCGATCGCAAACTGCGCAAGAAGAAGAATGGCCCTCAGAGTGAGATTACCTTGATGAGCAACAATTCCGCTGGCAAGGCTGCTGTCAAGAATGAGGGCGCTGGCAAGGCTGGAAGCACCCAGAAGGGATCGTCAAGCATTTCCCAAGATGCAATCGAGACCACGGTCAAGGGCATGGAGCAGCGTCTCTCGCACAACCTGTCGGACCTCATGTCTTCTTCGATTAAGAAACTGAACACGGTCATCGATGACACAATCCGTGCTCGCGACAACGACTTTGACCAGCGCCAGATCAGGCTACTGGACCTTGTGTCTGAGGTTCTCAATGGCAACACACAAAAGGTTCTCGGCAAAATCATTAACGAGCAGTTCCACGAATCGATTGTGCCGGCTATCAACCAGGCCACGTCCAGCGCCATCAACAGCCAGCTCAGCAACAAGCTCAGCAACCACGTGTCCCTGGTGGTGCAGAAGGAGCTGCAGCGCATTATCCCTAGTGTCATTCAACAGTGCCTGCACAGCTCTCTTCATAATCCTCAGTTTGTGGATGCCCTGTCGAACAAGGTTGCTGGCATGGTCACGATGCGCGTTCAGGAACTTCAGGACGAGTTCCTGTCTAACCTGGGCCCTAACCTGGCTCCGTCCTTTACTGCTATGAACATCCAAGCGACGGAGCGTGTCGCTGCTGAAATGCACGAACGCTACCAGGACGAGATCGACAAGCTCAACGCGTACCGAACGAGCGATCGCAACAAGATCGAGCAGCTTCTGTCTCTTGTTACTCGTCTGTCGGATACCGTGTCGACCATGGCACAGTCTCAGGGCCAGTTCCAGAACGAAATCCTCAAACTGCAGCAGCGCCAGGCTCGCGATGCTCGATTCACTTCGGCGTCGCACGGCAACGACTCGCCGCATGCCATGGATCATTCTCCTCGTGGTCCTCCAACCCACAACATGCATACCTCTCCACAGTCGTCGATTGATCACCAGCACCAGCAGCTTTTGCTTCACCAGCAGTCGCTGTCGCAGCCGCAGTTGCAGCAGCAACAGCAACAGCAGCATCAGCTCCAGCACCAGCTGCAGCAACAAGTCCCCATCCAGCCGCAGCCACAGCACATGTACAAGGCATCGCAGTCTCAGCTCGCTCCCCAGCCGCAGCAAATGCAGCTCTCCAACCAAGGTGTTCAGCAGCAGCAGCAGCAGCCAATCAGCGGCAGTGCGGGCAGCAACGGTGGCCTGATCAATGAGTACGACGAAACGCTGATTAGCAACATCAACGCGGTTCAGGACCTTGTCAACGAGAATAAGCTTGAGGCTGCCATTGTGCGCTGGCTGCAGAGTGGCCGCGAGCAGGAGATCTTTGCCCGCTTCTGGTGCCAGCTCAACCCTGCCATCCTCCAAGACGTGCCGTCTCTCGTCCAGCTCTCTGTTGCGGCTACGGTGGCGCAAAACCTTGAGCCGGGCCCGCTGTTGCGTGCCAAAACTGCCTGGCTGGACACATGTGTAATGTGCTTGTATAACAATATACCGACCTTTGTAAGTTTCTACAGCCGGATGGCTTCTTCTCTCTTGTTTTTTATCATTCTTATCATCATGATGTATACTCATGCTAACACGCTTCTTGCAGGACACTCAAATCAAAGAAGTCACGCCCCGTATTATGAACCTTGTGCTGGCCTCGAGCAACAAGCTCATCAACCGACTTGGAGGTCCTGGCTCGATCGATCCTCTGGTTTCCATGTTGACCGCGATACTAAACCGATCTCGGCGCATTCTTGACATGCTTGGTCCTGAGGCCCAATACTAGCGGTCTAAGCCTTTCTCCCGGCACATGGATGCCAGTCTCGGCGGGTTTGCTGGACCTTTTGGTCTTGCGCGTGCTCCTGCGTCCCTGGGCCGGGTGCAGTCGGTGTCTTCTCCCGCTTCGTACAAGTCGGTCTCAGGCTCTGAGCTTGTGCTGATCGGATAGTCAGAGTCGTGCGCTGCGACGCGTGTCGATCTTTATTCACTCATCTGTTCCTCCTGACATGTTGCCTTGTGTGTTGTTTTTTTTCCTTTTGCCCCTCTTGTCTTTCTTGTTCTTCGTTTCTTCTCTTGTATTATGGCGAGAAGAGACGAAGCTGATGACGGTTATGACCGAGTGTCGTACGCGTGCATTGCGTGTTTTCCTGTGCTTCTCCATATGCGATTATCTGTTTTCGTCTTTTTTGCTTCTACCGTTGCTTGTTTGGTTTACCTTTGTGTATTCGTTCTTTTTTTTTTTTCTTTTTCTTTAGGGAAAAAAGTTGGGCTGTTCCTGTTTCTACTTTTTCACTTTTACTTGTGGTTACCGTGCGTCTTTGTCTTTTTTACTCTGTTGCCTTGCTTTGCCTTTTTTTTTTTCTTTTTTTTCTCTTTTTTTTTTTTTTTTTGTTTTTCTTTTTTTTTTTTTTTCTTTTTTTTTTTTTTTTTTTTTTTTTTTTATCTTTTGGCTGAGTGTGTCCTCTGTCTTTGTCTTGATTGCATGCATGCGTGCGTGCGTGTCGTGTCATTGATTGTTTGTGAAACTGGTGTAACCCATCCCTTCCCGTTCTCTGCTTTTCTTTTATTTTGCTATTTTTTTTCGTTGGGCTCTCGCGCTTCTCGCGTGTCCGGCACACTGCATCCAGGACGACGTCATGGGCGCCTTGTTAGTCCCGTGGACCTTGCTGTGCTGGTCGCCCCCTCTCATGATTGCTCGGCGCTGGTGATAGGCTGCTGTTGTAGTTGAGGGGGGGAGGGTGTTAGTGTTGGGTGTAGAGGTACTCAGCGTCAGAACGGATCAGGACTATAAATACATACGGACATATGTGACTGCTTGCTAGTTCTACTGCTTCTCATAAAGGAGTCGATGATTGTCATGTGTAGGAACGGTTCGTGTATGTATCTCCAGCATGGCCTGAAGCCCAGACTGCCACAAACAACCAAAGCACCCGCTTCTACCTGCGCACAACCTCAAACCATACTCCAGGCTTCCTCATAATTCCCACGTCATGGCGTCCCTGCACCTCCGAGAGCAGCATCGTGTGGCCGGGGCTAAGATGCACGCGGATATCCTGCGCCGTGCGGGCGCCCATGGCAGAAACCAGATAGTCGACCGTCGTCGATGGTCCCAGCGTGATGCGATAGGTGTGTCTGGAGCGGCCGTTCCATTGCGGAACCTCGTGCACATCGGCCTGCACCACGTTGTTGTTAAGCGGAGTGCGCGCGTGGGGAGGCGCGGGGCTGGTGAAGAGGCCGCAGCAGGGCACATGCTGGTGGGGGTGTTGATGAGGGTGCGAGTTCTGGTGCTGTGGCGGGAGGCCACAGGGGACAGGGTGCGGCACGGGCACAGCCACGGGCACAGCCACGGGCAGCGGGAAGACCATGTGGTTTTGCGGCGTGGGCTGGCGCGGCGGCGTGGTGCTGTACGGGGCGTAGTGTTGTGGCGTGGCGGGCCGGTGTGGTGGGTGATCCCATTGCCACTCGGGGGTCCATACAGGCGGGTGGGCATGCGTGGGAGGCATGGGGAGATAGGCGCCGTCGGGCTTTGGAATGTAGGCCATGGGTGTTGGCAGTAGTGTGTGTGTTTGTGTGTGTGTGTATACAGACAAACTGAGCTGTATGAGTTTCTGGCTGGAAGCTATGATTGCGCAAACTAGGGCCCGGGGCGAGCGTGATTGTGTGAAGGCGAGAAGTTAACAAGCTAAAGCGAGCGAGCAGCGCTTCTAGCATACTTAAATACACCGCTCAGCCCGTCGTCGACAGCCCAACAGTTACGCATGTTTGCCCTGCGCAACAGCAGGCCCGCCAATCACAGATCCGCCTTGCGAGCAGAAGCACACCCATAGGCTGGCTGGCCTGCGCTCAGTCTTCTGTATGTTCCCGTGTGTAATGCCACTATTCTCTCTCTCGCTCTCACTCTTGTTTTCTGGCACTCTTGTCATCTTGTTCCGCATTGGCACCACTCGGAAATCCTTTGTCGGCTAGTATGGCCCGTCTGATGATGGCTCTGGGTTGCACGCATACTGGTGGGAGAGGCCGATGACTGTGTGGTTGCAAGGCGGTGTGGGTTCTGGGAGGCGGGGCTCGGGTGACTTTCGGTTGCTTGCCTAGTCGCTGGCATAAGGCCTGGCTTGGGATTCGTGTGTTTGTGTTGTCTATGTTGTCTATGTTGTCTGCGCTGTCTGTGCTGTCTGTGGATGCTGGCGATGAAAGATTAGCCGCTATTATGGGTTGGTCGTGGTTGGATGAACCCTGATGAATGGTTACACGAGGTCTAGCGGGGTCCGTGAGCCTGTCAGAGTAGTCCCATAGGGTTATTTACCCTTGACAGCAGTCCCCCGTCTGGCCAGATTGCAATAGCTGCAGTCGAAGCACGAATGGGGTTCCACAATTGTGCAGTGTAGTGTAGAGCTTGACAAGTGAAGCTGCTACAGGGCCCGTCTAGCAGGGCTTTAGGGGAGGGGGGGCTCCCAACGGGCTCAGAGGGCTCCGACAGGCTATTTACAGAAGCTGCCAGAGTGCGTTTTGGCGGGCTCTTCGGGAGAACGCGAACGTTGACTGGCTGACTCTTGTACCACTACAGATTCGGGTTTGCCGTCTTCAGACTTCCCAACGCTTTTTTTCTTCCCTTTTTTTCCTTCCTCTTCTTTTTTTCTTTGAATCATCGTCACTTTGCGTTCACTTCGTTGCTGCTGTTGGCTACGTGCTTTTTTCTTTCCTTTTTCTTGGTCTCTTTTCTTTCTTTTTTTTTTAATCATCTTCATTTCGTCGTTGCGAATCTCTAGACAAAATGGCCGGTCTCCCTCCTGCAGTGTGAGTATTTCCTCTCTCTCTCTCTCTCTCTCTCTGGCTTTGTCTTTGTCTTGAACATCATAACACACCTTTGATTCTGCTGGCTCTCGCCGTCTCGCCGTATTGCTTCTGGTGCTGATGCTGGTCGCACACTGCTGTGCGTCGTCAGCGATCCCTTCTGCGCCTTGCTCATGTCTTGCGACCCACGCTCTGTCGATGCTGGTTGGACGACAGACAGCCCGCCAACTTCAGCGTTAGATGACGCATTTGTCCAACATGCATCACTACTGCTATCGCGGACAACCAGCGGCATTGAATGGGCGGCAGAAAAGCCATCAAAATCGCTCCAGCCCAATCGAGCAAAAGCTATACAGATGCCCGCACTACACTTTTTTTTCCCCAAAGATGGCTCCCGACGATGGACCCGATACTAACGCAGCCCTTTTCTTTGCAGAGTCAACATCCTGATCATGCTTGGCATGATGCAGGTTGCGAAGCGTGTTCCCTTTGATGACCCCAATGTCCTGAACATGGTCCGTGGTGGCTACATTCTCAGCAACGTTATTATCCTGGGTCTCTACCTGGTCATCCAGGCCAAGATCCAGAAGAAGAAGGGTATGTCGATGCGTTTTCTCTGGCGTCAAGGCCCGCCTTGCATGAATGAAATGCCCCTCTCCGATCTCACATGTCCGAGCCTGGAGCTCAAACTCGGCTATCCACTACTGTGACACCGATACTAACCAATACACTCTTTCCCATTCTCAGATCTTACCGTCCTCAAATACGTCGAGCCTGCCCCCATGGGCTCTACCGAAGAGCCCAAGCTGGTGGCCACCACCATCCACGAGTACGACATGTCGCAGCTGCGCACTCTGATGCGTGGCCAGGTCACCGCCGTCGCCATCATGTGTGTCCTGCATCTCTACATGAAGTACACCAACCCTCTCCTGATACAGAGCATCCTGCCCCTCAAGACCGCGCTCGAGGCCAACCTAGTCAAGATCCACATCTTCGGCCAGCCGGCTGTCGGCGAGCTCAAGCGTCCTTTCAAGGCTGCCGCCGGCTTTGCCCAGTCTCTGCAGGGTGCTTCGCAGACCGACGCCAAGTCTGTCAAGGCTGCCGAGCGCGCTGGTCGTGGCGGTGCCAAGGAGGAGTAGACATGTACTATGTATGTATTTATGCATGTAGGATAGGAAGTAATACAGCCTCAAAGATATCTGTAGCGACTTGAATCCAGGGTCACCCACCCTGAACGAGCTTCTGGAGAGACCTCTGCAGTATGACGAGAAGCCTACTGTATTGCACTGCAACCCCAATAGACTATTGCCTGTGTTTGTATTGTATCACGAGCTCGGAGCGACACGCCGTCCCTTTGCTGAGACCAGCCCGTAGTTTGTGACGCGGTGTCCTTGTCTCGTGAACCCTAAGCTGGTCTTGGACAACAGCAAAAGCAAAAGCCAATAACCAATAACAGATTGCTCCCTGGCTCCTGGGACAGTTGGCAAGGCAGAGTGAAAATAGCCGATGACCATATTGCTGCTGCAATATGCGCTATGCGCTAACTAGTAAGCTTAGTTGATTGTTAGTAGTACATGGCGTTTTTTTTTCTTGTTTTTCAAGATGAGTGCCAGCATGCTTGTTTAGCAGGCTTGAAGTTTTGATGTCGAGTATTTCCCTCATAGAGCAGAAAAGGTGTAGAAAAAAGGGTAAAATAAAATAAAATAAAATAAAAAGATGCCAAAAAAAACAATTAATTTTGGGTGTTTTTACTGTCGCGTGCCCAACATGCACCAGGAAAAAGGGAAGGAGGGAGAAGCTCGACAAAAACAGAAGCTAGTGGCAGCGCTTTCTAGTTTGGTTTCCCTACTTCCTTCCACAATTTGGGATCTGACTTTGGGAGAGAGCAAAAGGGCAATTTCCTTCGCGGGCTTCATTTCTCCTAACAAAACAACAAAAAAGTAAACATTTCAAGGTCAGAGAAGGGAAAGAGTGCAACAGCTGGCAATTGCTAGTTTTGCGGTGTTTCATCTATGAAATATTTTTCTTCG
The DNA here is from genome assembly GCA_017591655.1 of Thielaviopsis populi. Taxonomy (NCBI): domain Eukaryota; kingdom Fungi; phylum Ascomycota; class Sordariomycetes; order Microascales; family Ceratocystidaceae; genus Thielaviopsis; species Thielaviopsis populi. Next base: position 11,909 of record JADILG010000335.1, read on the forward strand.
CTTTTTTCTTTATTTTTTTTTCCTTCTCTCCCCCCCCCCTGCTTGCTTGCTTGCTTCCTCTCCCCACGACGGATAGTAAACAGCCAAGACAACAACGAATGAGACAGACTACACAAACAAACGGCACAAAAAAAAGACAAGAGACACACACAGTCAAACGAACGGCACAAAAAAAAGACAAGAGACGCAGCCAAACCAACAAGCTCATCCTATCACGACAGACAAATAGAAAATCTTCCTCAAGAAGGCAGTTGCCGTGTTGTCGCTCGCTACTTCTTGCCCGTGATCTCGCCCCTCTCCCCAACAATTCGCCTTACGTCTGCACCTTCCTTCTCTTGCCGGCCGTATCTCCGCTCGTGTGCTCGACTCTCACCAGAAGCTTCACTGTGCCAAAATGAGTGCGGAGGAGCCAATTGATCCGTGGAAGGAACCACAACCCGCAGTCGAGGAAGTTGCCTCGATCGCAGAGGATACCCAACAAAAAGACCCTTCCCCGCCTCATCTGGCCCCCGCCTCATCTTCTCCCTCTTCTCCCTCTTCTTCCTCCTCTTCTCCGTCTCCGTCTGCGTCTCCGCTTCCGCTTCCGTCTTCATCTGATCCAATCCCTGCTTCCGCCACGACCTCAGTACCGAATGCTGCCGCCACACCGCCGGCCGTCGCCCATGCCGCTACAGCAGCGGAATCCGACCCCCATGCGACGTCCACACACCCGCTGGCCCTCAAGGTTGCCCCCGGCGTCCTATCACAAATCGAGCCGAGCACACCCTCAACACCGTGTCAAGGCAGCTTTATCCCGCTCGTCTCCGTCGTAGACTTCCACCATGCGCGCGGACCCGAGGTTGAATACTGGTTCGGAGCCAGCGAGGGTCAGGATCCGGCCGTGGAATACGGCTGGTCACTGCTGCCGTTCATGGCCCTGAGTGACGGAGCGCATGCGTGAGTGTTTAGGCCCCAATACATCGGCGCTTCTGTTGAACGGCGTCTTCCTCTTGTCACCGTTTCCCTTTTTTTTTTTTTTCATGGCCATTATTACTTGTTTTCTCTCTTCTCTCCCCTCCTCTTTCTCTCTCTCTCCCTTGCTTGCTTGCTTGCCTGTCTGTCTGATTGCACAGATTTCTTGACATGTGATTGCCAGAGCCAAACACTAACAATGCTACCTGCTACCACAGTTCCTCGGAAGACTTCTCCTACTTCACTCTGCTCCGCCCCGAAAGCCCCAAGAACGGCCCTGCCATATCTCTTTTTGGCATAGCTTGCACCCGCCAGCTCGACTCCACCATGCTCAAGGTGCGGCCGGCCGATGTGACTCGCTCTACAGTTCAGAAGGCTGTGGTGGTCATCACAGATAGCCCGCAGCACTTTGGCATGCTGCGCGAGCGGCTCAGCATCGTCACGCAGGCCTGGTTTGCACAGCGCGAGTTCACAGACGTCGAGATTCTGCACCACTTCCAAGAGAGCTTGGCTGATGATAAACGCCGCGGCATGATGTCGCCCAATGTCGACGGCGGCGACCAGTATCTGGGCCTATCGCTGCGAGAGTTTGTGCATGAGTTCAAGTGGCAGACGCTGGTCCTCTTAAAATGCTGCTTGCTCCAGCCCAAGATGCTCTTCTTTGGCACACGCTGCGATCGCCTTTGCATGGTGCAGTTTTGTCTGATTTCTCTGATTCCACGCCTGATACGGAGCATGCAAGACTGCGCCGATCCAGATTTGAATGCCTACGAAAAGACACTGGCCAAGTCTGTCAGCTTCCGCAGCAGCGACCGTGCCAGCACTTTGGCCTTTATGGGCTTGCCACTTCAAATCTTTGGCAAGGGCGCCTTGTTTGGCCCTTACACTCCGCTGCAGCAGCTGGATGTCCTTGCTGATGTTGGCACCAAGAGCTACATTGTCGGCAGCACCAACAGCCTGCTTCTACAACAACGCGATCGCTACTCAGACATCCTGATCAATCTCGACGAAAACTCCATCAACATCACCTCGTCCTCGCTACGCTCAGCTCTCAATCTAACCGCTGCCGACCGTCGATGGATAGACTTTCTCACGCAAGCTGTCAATGATACGTGGGACGATGCGAACCCCGCCAACCCCACGAACCTGCAGTATATGGGGTCGGAAGCATTCATTCGCATGCAGTTCGAGGAGTATATTATAGCTATGCTCTCTTCCGTGCGCTACCACCTGTTCATCCAGAAACACCCACAACAGCGCCTTGCTCACATTGACGGCGATCCGGCTGCAGACTTTGGTCTTGACTGGGTTGATGCCTGGGTGCGTACTGAAAACCATCGCATGTGGCGCACCCACACGGACGACGCCATATTCGACATTGTAGAGCCGCGCCACCCGTGTGCAGGCGGCCTGACTATGGATGACGTGCAACGCCGCATTGCCGAACAAGTCAAGGAGCTCCACCTCGATGACAAGCTGGCACAGGGCCGAGAAGCAATTGGACGGAACTGGGCTGCTGGCAAGGACCGGGCGTCCGCGGTCGTCAACAAGCTCTGGACGGACATGGAGGCTTTTCGTGAGGTACAACGAAAGAAAGCCGAGGAGGAGAAGCAGCACGAGGCCGAGGATCAGGCTCAGGCTCCCAGCCAAGACCAGTCATCGATTAGTGTGAAGAGCGCCAGCAACCAGGGCACAGCCTCAGACGAAAAACCATCAGCAATGTCAGTTGGGGAGCGAGCCAGTTCGTACATGAGCAGCTGGGCTAATGTAAGTCATTTTCATGCTTCCATGCCCAGGAAGAACTCTCCTGTCAAAAAGGAAAAGCAAATGCTAACACGTATACAGTGGGCTGGCGAGAAGCGCAAGACCGGTGGCGGCTGGGGCTTTGGTCGCAAAAACCCTTCCAATACACAACAAAACTCGGATTCTCTGCCGCCGAACAATGCCAACAACAGTGTCACCAGCATTGACGACAAGACTAGAGACGTGTCTTCTTCTCCCCGCGCATCCACGGCCAACTACCGTTCTTTGCACACGTCAAATCTTTCCGGCTCGTCCTTTGAGCTCGCTGCGGATATCCATTCCGACGATGATCACGACGACGACCACGATGACGACCACGATGACGACCGTACGCACCAGCTCTTGCCCGCCGAAAGCCATGGTTCTACGGCTCTGAGTGGCTCAGCTTCCGCAGTGGTAGTGGCGGCTTCGACAACTGTAACAAGTGCAGGCGTGCCGGAAAAGAAGCCTTAGCAGCTGTGCAAATCATGCAAATATCGCTAGCTGGCTGGCTCTCTTTCTCCCTTCCCCTCTTCCTCTTTTCTTTTTTTTTGTTTTTTCTTTGTTTTTTGATAGCCCTCCTTTCTTTTTTCTGTTTCGATTCTGCATATACTCATTCATCCACTTACCTGCCCGCCTACGTCATCATCTATGCTGCTACTCCTGTACATGTCTTACTCATAAATCGGATCTAATTATTTTCTTCCTGTCGTCTAATGCCGAACCTACTTTATACCCCCCACCCCTTCTCACCCCAAACCACACCAAGCCTCTGTCTTTGTCTAGTTTTCACGTCGATTCAATTATCTCTGTCTTGTTTCTTGGTGCCATCATGTTATGTCAGGACGAATGTTGTGATAATGCACCATCCGAGTAAACAATGCTCTATATAGTCTAGATTCTGGGGTGTTGATTTCAACAGTTATAGGGGACATGGTCTAGTGGTATGACGGATCCTTAGCATGGCGCAAGCTTCAAGCTTGTCCGAGCATGGATCAGGTCCGGGGTTCGATTCCCCGTGTCTCCAGTTTCTTTTTCCCTCCATTCTTGATTCTTTTTTTTCCATCTTCATGGAAGACTAACCTCATGAATACATACATGTTTCTTTTCTTTCACGTCACGTCAATCTACAAGACAAACAACCCACGCGCACGATAACATAATGTCATTAATGAAACAAAGACGCGAAATAGTAAGAGAAAAAAGAACAAAAACTCCATAGTCATGTTCCATTCCAAAGCTCCGATTCCCACCAGAATGCACGCACACACACACAAAAACAAAACGTTATTTAGGGTGATACAGCAACAAAACAAAACAACATAGGGAGTGAAAAGAAATAGGAGAAAGGTTTCTCATCGGCTGTCCAGAATATAGTAGTAGCCCTCGAGAATCTGGTTATGATATTATGCAGCCAGCAGAGGTGGGCGGGCCTTGACAGTACCAGAGGCGCTTATTTTACGCCAGGTATCCGATAATATCGTCATCCAGACGCTCAATGTACTCCTTGTCCATCAAGATCTCAATGCACTTCTTGATATCGGCAACCTTGGGCGTGAATCGGGACTTTATCTGGTTGATGGTCTCGCTGACGAGTTGGGCATGCTTCATCGTCTTGCGTGCCTTCATGATGCGCACCATGGCGGACTGTTGGCAGTTGGAAAGGCTGGTTAGTCATGTTGCCATTACGTTGGTTCGGGGTCGGGGTCGGGGTCGGGGTCGGAGTCGGAGTCGGAGTTGGAGTCGGGGAGGGAGGGCTATGCACACGGGTCAGATCACGTACCTGTATCAGAATCTTGCGGTCCTCTTCAATAGTTTTGTTCGTTTCCACCTCTTCCTGCTTGGCCTCCTTCACACCACCAACATCGAGCTTGATGCGAATCTTCTTGCTCTTGAAGTCGGTATTGAGCTGGAACGTCTTCCCGGGCCCCGGCTTGTCGCCACTCGGGCTCATCAACAACACCTTGCCCTTGAGGATAACTGAAAGCGCGCTCTCGAGAACCTCGGCCTGCAGTTGTGTCGCAGAAACCATGTCCTCCCAGGTATACGTCATGGTTTCGTTGAACAGCAGAAGAATGGCCATCTGATACAGAGAAACCTGGAAGGTGTAGGGGATCTTGGCACTTTTGCAATAGTTTGCCTTGATCTCACCCTTGCACAAATTCCATAACCAGGTCAGCTTGCGGCCCTCATGGTTGCCCTTGTAGAATCGGTAGAAGCGCTCGCAATCGGCATCGACCTCGGCAGGCGGAGTGAAGTTGGTTGTTGGAGGAGTCAAGGGCCAGAAGCCAGTTCCGAGAATTGAAAAGGTGGAATCGGTGACGGTCTTGGTATTGTTGTCGGCGAGATGAGCGCGGAAGCTGGTGTTGAGGTCCTTGGAAAGTTGCATGTCCTGAAACATGCGTTGGAGCTTGTTGGTGTACTCGAAGCCGCATGCTTCCTTGAGTTTGCTAATCATGCTTGTTTCGGCGTCGTCGGAGGCTGAGTTGCTATGGACCAGGCGACGTGCCAACATTCGTGAGTAGAACTTTTGGAAGACATCCTTGTCCTCAATGTACTTGAAAACGGTCATTATCTGATTTAAGGCGGTTTCCAATTCGGATTCAGATACGCTGTTGCTACCCTTGCGTAGGAGAATATCGGTATACTTGGCCAACAGCTCGGGGGACTTGTTGGAGCCAGACTTGCAGACTTCATTGCGGTTGACGAATTCTCGACAAGCGTTGTCCAAAGCTCTGGTGAATTCAGGTTCGTCGTTGAATGAACGCTTGACCAGGCCCTGGTAGCGGGTGTGGATGTCGAGCAAGGCATCAATGTAGACCTTGGGTTCTAGCTTTTCACTGTCGGAAGCAACCTTTTGAACGGCAGCCAAGCCGGCTTTACGGACGTGGCTCTCGAAGCGCTGGCGGAGAGGCTCAAGACCATCGGGAATACGAGAAAGCAGATTGAACATGCGAGCCATGTCCTCCTCGCAGTCGTTGTCGAGAAGAACTTGAAATTCCTCTCTGAGAAGAGCGGAGTGGTCCAGGATAAGAGCATCGTTGCAGGCCTTGCGGAGCGGAGGGCCAAGATCTTGATGCAGATAGGTCTTGACACGCTCTTCTTCTTCCTGAAGGCGAGATTCGGCCTTGACCATATACTCAACTACGCTGTTCTCGGCAAGGAATTTCTTGGACTCGGCTTGGTAGAAGCGTGTGGTGGCAGCGATGAAGGGGCGCTCAAAGTGGTATCTGTAAACGTCGAGTGTAGACTTGGAGGGGTCGGCGTCGTCGAGGCCGAGGGCGACAAAGGAGTCGACAACCTGTTTGATCTGGGTGTATTCAATGGTTTCTCCGCAGCGCTGGCTCTGGACAAGCTTCAGGACAGCCTGCATGACTTTGCCGTTCAGCTGGTCGAAAAGAACAGTGCGCCATCGTACTAAGTGGAGGGTGTAAATGTCGAAGACTTTCTTTCTACCCTCATCCATTTCCCTCTTAACCCAATGGCGGTTGAGGTAGCGGAAAAGGTGATGGATGTACTTGGCGGCAGTGGTGTAGCGATTCCATTCTTTGTTGTACAGAGCTAGAAGGGCTTCGTCGGAGAAGGCCTTGGACCTTTCGGTGAGCTCCTCGAGGTGATTGGCGAGGTATTCATTAAGCTTGTTGTATATTTCTTCTCCGAGAAGATGGGCTGGGACGAGGGACGAGGTGGTTAGCAGGCAAGCTGAGAGTAAGACCCGGGGGGAAGGGGGGAGGGTGGGTATGGATGGGACAAGGACGGGGGAAGAAGCATACCTCCGCGATGAACAGAGCCACCCTGAGAGAAGTTGGCACTGCTTGTGGCCTTCTGTGCGGTGCAGAAGTTGTGAATAGCACTGTAGGACGGGGTTTTGTGTTAGATATGGGAGGAGGGGGTGGCGTGGTAATATGGGAGGGGCAAGAAGAGCAAGGCAACAACATACGAATAAACACCAACATACTGTGAGCAAATGGTTTACGGATTAGCGAATGCTTTTTTTGTTTTACAACATTGAAAAGATCAAGGGGGGGGGGGGAGTCGGCATACAATTTGCATATTCATACCACGCTCAAGGTCATTCATGACACGATCGATGCCAACCTCCAGAAACTTCCATCTGCAATGAGGCAAGGAGAGTAAGAGAGAGAGAGATTGTGTTAGCAGGAAGGGCTAGAGACGAGAGGGGGGGGAAGCGGGGGAGAGAGAGAGAGAGAGAGAGAAAACGCGGGGGCGGGCAGAGTGTAGGCAGAGCGTAAGTAGGCGTGCGTACGTTGATTCAATGTCGTTCTTATTTGGCTGCGTCGGCATGGAGTAAGGAAGTGCTGCCATGATGTGCTGATATGATGCCGCCACAGGAGGAGCGGGAGACTGGACTGAAAGCTGAGAGGGGCGGAGTGGGATGTTGTGATGGGTGGGCAGGAGGAGGAGGAGGAGGAGGGGGTGTCGAGGCGATGAGCGTGATGGCGGTGGTGATGGCGGTGGCGATGGCGATGGTGGTGATGATGGTCGCGAAGAGCGAGGAGCGATATGTATGTAAATGCTGATGAGCTGCGAAGCGAACAAAGAAAGAGAGTGAGAGAGAACGACGCTCGAGATGGATTGGCAACAGTAGTGAATCAGATGATATTATTGATAATGGCAAAGTTGTGACTGAGTTCCCGGGTCCAATGATAGACGCCAGCCAACACAAGGCAGAGGGCAGAGGGCAGAGACTCCAGCTGTGTTTGTTGGTTAGGCTGAGGCAGTCAGTCAGCCCAGTAAAACGATGATAGAGGGAGACTCAGCGGCGTTCGGTTGGTTGTAGAGAGAGTGCAGACGCAAGACGCAGACACGTACGTACGTCCCCACAGTGGAAGTGAAAATGGAAGTGGAAGTGGAACTTGGAACTTGGAACTTGGAACTTGGAGCTTGAGAGTTGCAAGGTTGGCGGTTGGCGGGGGGGCGAAGAGATGGCCCGGATGATGCTTGAGGTACGGTACTGTTGACTGTTGGGCTGGCGGCTGGCAGAATGTTGTTGACGATTGGCAGACGGCTGCCGGACAGCTGGCAGGCTGGGCTATAGCGATGCAATAGAGCAAAGACAGCCGACAAGAAGAAGAAGAAATGGAAAAAACAAAATCAAAAGAAAAAAAAAATAGAAAAATAGAAAAACTTGGCTGTCTGTATCAGCTTGCGGTTTCTCTTGTTTGCTCAACCACGGTATAAGGCTGCTGTCACAATCTTTTTTCCTACGTGTTCTGTTGGTTTCTAGCGTACACAGGAACCGCCATGATAATAGCAAGAAGAGGAGCTTGGCGGCTTAGCCTAGCCTTTCCGTCTGTTTGTGGCACAATCCATCGGGGGGGAGGTGGGGTGAGGCGGCTGCCACCAGCTGCCGACAGCTGCTAGTACTCAGACAGGCAGATATAGTTCTCTTATCGATAACAGTCAAAGACGGCGCCAAAGACGACAAAGCTTCCGACAAAGATTGTCTTTGCCAGCCAGCAGTCAGTGCTTGCTTGACAGTCCAACAATGCTACTACTGGTGTTTGCCGCCGCCGTCAAGCTGTGATGTTTCCAAGAAGGGGGCCGTTCAGGGGCTTCTAGGGAACTGTAGGGGAAGAGAACAAAGCTTCCAGCTCGGCCAACGGCCCTGGGACGATACATTGACGCCAGAAGCAAAACCAGAGGGGAGGGGGCGAAGAATTATAGGCTGTAGGAGCAATAAAGGGAATAAAGAGAGAGACTGAGAGAGACTGAGAGAGAGTTGGAAATGGCTAGAACAAAATATTGGAAATAAGGACACAAAAAAGCAGCACTATGCCTGTCTGTGCCTGAGCCTGTGCCTGAGCCTGTGCCTGAGCCTGTGCCTGCGCTAAGCAGTTGGTGTGCTCATTGGTACATAGAAGCAGAGCCGGGACAGGAGTAGAGTGAGTTTATTATCATGGAATTAATGTGATTTTTTTTTCTTTTTTTTTTCTTTTTTTTTTCTTTTTTTTTTCTTTCTTCAACCTCCCTTTCAGCCGCAAACAGCGCTGCAGCCAACAAGCAGCAAGCGCCTCTCTCTCTCTCTCTCCCTCTCTCCCTCTCTCTCTCTCTCTTCTATTTTTGCCCTCCTGGTCTATATATAAAAAAAATACGCCGCCGGAATTTATTCCCCTTCTATTCCGACTTTATTCCCCTTTTTTTTTTCTTTCTTTATTTCCTCTTCCCGCTGCCATCTTCAACAAACACTCGAGCCATCCTCCATTAATTCCATCAATCCATCCTCCATCAATCCATCAATCCATCAATCCATCAATCCATCAATCCAATCTGCACGCACACGCACACGCACGCAATATTCATCTCACTTACACCCGCACCGCGCTCCGTTTCCATCTTCCCCTCCCCCCTCAAAAACTGCACCTCGTGATCGTCATCTTGGTGTTGCTGTCCCTTGCTCGCTCCATTCACAACAAATATACATTCGTTATTCTTATACCTGCACCACCCTCATTTGCTGTCCTTTTTTTGCTGCCTTGCCGCCCAAGCCGGCTCGCCAATTTCAACGTCACCGCCTGCAAGCGCGTCATCACCTCACCCTTGACGTGCCTTGCTTGGCGGCCAAGCCCAAACCAGCCAGCCAGCCAGCTAGCCTGCCTGTCTGCCAACCAGCCAACCAGCCAAACCTGCTATGAAAATCGCCACCAATATTGCTGCTTCTTTTTCAGCTGCTGCTTCTTTTTCAGCTGCTGCTTCTATTCCTCTTGCTGTCTCGCTCTTTGAATCTCCAGCTTCTTCTTCCTCTTCTTCTTCTTCTTCTTCTCCCCCCCCCCCACGCTGTGCTGCCCACCCCGTCTTTCAACCAATAGCCCCAACCCCAAACACTGGGTGGCCTACACTTCGTCAACCGCTCAGTTTCCCGCCTCCCCCATTATGAGCAGCCCCGACTTCCTCAAGCTTCCGGGCTCCTCGGCCAGCAATCCTACCTCTGCATTCCGCTCCGGCTCTGGATCCCGCGGCAGCCGCACCCACAGCCACGGGAGCCGCAGCAATAGCAGCACCGCAACCACCACTGGTGCTTCCCCTATTGTGAACCCTCGAGACGCCATGCGCACTCTTCCCCGTACGTTGACTAGACGAGAGAGAGAGAAATAGACCACGAAACGCCTTGCATCTAACCAGCCACTGTTGCCACTATAGCCTGGATATCCTCACATGAAGACGCCGACTCACTCGACACCTTGACCTCGCCGCTACCACCGCCGCAACCGCCAGCCATGTTTTCAAGCCCAGACTCAGCCTCAAACTCAGACTCGCCCTCACCCTCAGACTTGCCCTCACCCTCACACCCACCCTCACACTTACCCTCACCCTCACCCTCACCCACACACCCAAATCCGCCACCGCCTTCCAACCCTTCACCCCCAACAACAACCTCTTTCGTAAACCCGCCAGCGCCAGCAGTTCAACCCGTCCACAATCACACGCCCGCCCAAAATGGCACCAACTCTAATTTGCGCCGCCGAATCTCTCGTGATGGCTTCATCGACTATACTTCGCCCCCGCCCGCACAAAAGCCAACCCTCAAACACTTTCGCCGCCGCCTCGGCCTTGGCCGCTCCGAGCACGGCCGTCGCTGGGACCATGCCCGGTCTGCCGAGCCCGTTGTTCAGTTGAATCACAGCTTTCTGCCCGAATGGGTGGCCAATGACCGCCCCACGTGGGGACAGTACCTGCACTCTGTCAAATACTCGCGTCGCGATGTAGAGTCCCACGTTGAAAGCGCAGCCGTGCTTGACCGCCTCCAGCCAACCTTTAACCAGCCGGCCGCCATGCCGCCCTATACCGCACTGCCCAAAGCCCCCCGCAGCGCACACAATACTGATGGAGGGGCCGGTGCGCGGGCTGGTTCCGAGTTTTCCGTTGCTGCTGCTGCGGCGTCGGCCCATGCGGTGGCGGCGGCCAGCGCCGGCAGCACGCATCACAGTCGAGCAGGCGGCGCGCTGTTACCCACGGCCGCGCACATGTCGTACGATTCTGAGAAGCCGCCGGTGCGTGTGGCGCTCGGGCAGCGCATGTGGGATCTTATGATAGGACATAGCATGGTCCCGCTGTGCTGCCGGCTGATGGCCCTGTGCTCGTCGATTGTCTCGCTGGCCATTGCCGTGCGCGTCTTCCGCGTCAGCGGGCAGATCCAGGCGTCGACGCAGGCGTCGCGGTCGCAGTCGCTGGTGGTCATCATTGTGGACACGATTGCGGTGCCGTGGATCTGCTACATGACGTACGACGAGTACACGGGCAAGCCGCTGGGCCTGCGCTCACCAACGCACAAGGTACTGCTGATCCTGTCGGACTTGATTTTTATCATCTTCAAGTCGGCCAGCACGTCGCTGGCGTTTGAGTACCTCGTCTCGCACGCCAACGAGCCCGACGTCAACGGTTTCATGGACCCCAAGGGCCCCGAGCTGCTGCGGCTGTCCAAGTCGCTGGCGGCGTTTGTGGTGATTGGGCTGATGGCCTGGACGTCGACGCTTGTGATTAATATTCTGCGCACCGTGGACCGGCTGGCCGAACGGCGGTTCTGACGGAGTGATGCAGTGAATTTTTGTTGTGTTTGTTGTTTTGCTGTGTATATTCTTTTCTTTTTCTTTTTCTTCGTGTCTACAGGCCTCGGCTTTCCTCCGGGGGGTGTGGTGGGTGTGTTTTTTATTTTTTTTTTTTTTTTTTTTTTGTGTGGGGGGGGGGGGGGAGTTTTCTTTTTCTTATATCGGAGCAGCATTGATACCCAGTTTTTGGCTGTTCATTGGGAAGCTTTGTTTCATTGCTGGTCGCAGTCTTGATTAGCTTGTTGTTTTGTTTATTTTTTTTTTGATTGTGTGTGTATTCAAAAGAAACAGAAGCTTTGATGTCATGACATGACGTCATTGGTCGAACCCTGCATCTACTAATGTGTGCATGTGTACATTGTGCACGTACCTGTCTGTGTATATTGTACATTGTACACACATTTCGATTTGCATGTGAATCCACAGGACAGTCCACTTCCACGCCCGCCCAAGGAACTCTGCGGAGCTCAAGCCGGCAGAACAGCGTGTCCCTTTTTTTCTTTTTTTTCTTTTCTTTTCTTTTCTTTTCTTTTCTGCTCTTCTCTCTTTTCTTCTCTTTTCTTCTCTTCTCTTCTGCTCCTCAACTTCAGGCACACAGCCTCACAGATGGATTGACGCAATCAGGGCTCAAGCCGCCATTCATGCCCCCCCCCCCCCCCCCTGACAACGCGCCCCCCCTG